>JARJEC010161261.1:0-10384 GCA_030264575.1 Tachinus sp. AB-2021 | reverse complement strand
TTCCGGATTGCTGTTGCCGTCCATCAATTCATTGTTATCGTTTATATATGTCTGTACGTTAGGACGATTGAAACTAATATTTCCTGCATTAATCTGTGCACTTGGAGGACACTGTTGTACGGCATTCCCATAATTCTGAAATGTATTATCCGCCACCTGTACGTTGTAAGGATTTCCGACGTAATCCGTATAGAGCGAGTGTGGTTGTTGTGTTGTGTCGGGTGTGAAAGTCGTCGGCGCCCCGTATAATACGGGGAAAGTGTGCGATTGGTTTGGCACGACGGGTTGATATGGTGTGTTGGACGGTTGGATGCGCGACGTCGTTATCGGGGTGCGATGTTCGGTTACAACGGGTGGCCCGATTGGCGTCGAAACCATCTGCAATTTCATTTTCAATTAAATATTTATTCAATAAAAATACATTTATATAATCATCCTACCTGCCCCAAATGCGCAAACAAAGGGGAATTTATAGCGTTCTGCGACGTCGGCGGTTGCAATATTATACTAGACCGAGTCGCATTTTCTATATTATGTTGCGTAACCTGTATGGTGCTTTTCGGGTATTCTTCAACGATAGCTGGAGGTATTTCAGGAGGTAGTTGTTTCTTTTGAGTTTCTTTTTCTTTAAACAGTTCTTCTTTCATATGCGGAAGAAATTTGCTGACACGATCCCACGTTAAAGTCCATAATTGGCCGGGCCCTTCGAACACGCCAGCCGATTCCATCACCAATAACATATTTTTCAAAGATTCTGGAATAGCTTCGGCCAATAAATCGCTTTTGTCGGCGTGCATGTATTTATCCATATATTCTAGTATCGTCAACCATAATTGCGAAAAGGTTTCCAACGATAGTAGCGGCGTTAAATGATGCAGGAATACCTAAAATTGTAAGAATTGATAAGAAAAAATAGTTGTTAAAAAAGTAATTACTTTGGATAGAACAGTCGCAGCTCGCATTCGTGTTTCCTCCATTTCCGATTGATCTCTAGCACCGATCGGTTGAAGCAGTTGGCTAAGCAGCGGGAACAATACACGATTGAAGCAAGCTTCCCATTCCGGCCCATTCAATGTTTGTAAATCGTGCACGAGGAGAGCTCGCTGGAGATATGTTATTGCGCTCATTCTTATCTGTAAATAAACAATAATTAAGGCAAAAATTATTGTCAGTTTTCGATAAGCTTAATAAAATAAAAAATGGTGGTTAAGAGTGCCTTAACCATATTTGTATTGTATTCCATCCTTGTCTAGGGGAGTGCTAACCGTCTCTCCTTTCATACAACACATTTGTTAATATCTAACATTATGTATATATACCGACATTATTGAATAAGTTCATAAAAGGAGGTAATTTCGACGATTTTTTCAAGCAAAGAATTGAATAGGATTCAGTAAAATTGGTTGCTTTTCATAGTTTCATCATTAAATTAAGATTTTCGTAGAAGGGATTTTCATTTTTACCTGTTTTCTGGTATCGCAGCATAGCCGTGCGATGCCTTGCAACAGCGGGCACCAACCTTGCGTCCATAAGGATATTCCTTGAGCCACTTCGCCTCCCTCTTCCGCCCACCAACGGAATATCTGCGCCGTTCTTGTATGCAGTGTATGCATTAAATCCAACAACTGTTTATAAAAAAAAATTTTAGTGCTTTCTTTTGCAAAATTAAAATATTTACCTGAATGGTAACTTGGCTGTACGCTCCTGGCAAATCGTCTCCGTCGCTTTCCTCCATTTCGTCGGGACTTGAGACGGGGCTGCGCTGACCGCCTCGATCGAAACGTTTACGGTTCATCGAGGATTTTCTTCTATTTCTAGAATCTCTGTTTACCGATTTACGACCAGATTTACCTGCAATTATTGTTTATCAGAAACTTAGGTAAAATTTATTTAACACGTTCTTGCTGGTTTGTACCACCAGTGGCACATGTTTGGCTGTCTACCAGCACCGCTGGTGGTACATGGATTTCTATAGGATTTCGCACGCTACTGAAATGTAGGTGGACTATTTTTAGTGTTATATACACTATTGTGTTTCTATTAATAGCGATAGGTGTCCACGTAAAATATTCTCAGACTATCGCATCACTGCAAAATACCGCCAGGTAGAACAAAACAAAAATTTGGGCGCCAACATGAACGTGTTAAACCTAAGTTAATTGAGTACATCTTTGTCATTTTGAATATCTTTCAAAATAATCATCGACTCACTTTCTTGTAAGCTGGCTTCGACGAACGTCCGGATACAGTGAACGCAGTTATCGAAATTGTATGGGGTAATGTGGGCGACGTCTCTAACTAAAAATGCTAAACTTTCGCAACACTTCACCAATCCGATCGGATCGTGCGGTCCCAAATTTCTTTCTAACGACAGACTGTATTGATGCGCGGGCGGAGTGCGACCCACCACTGGCTGGATTTCGCCCTCATTGCCAACCTAAAAATAAAATTACTATTAGACAAGTTCGCATAAAAAAAAAACGATTACTCACCAGTATCCAACCTCCGGTGTTGTTTTGCGGCGTGCCTATAGGACTGACGGGCATTATTATAGGGCTTTGAGAGCGGGCGCCGTTCACTTCGTGCCTGGGGCTTTTCGTCAGCTCGGAATCCGAAGTGTAGCCTCGATCGGTGTTGTTGGATTCCTCTTCGCTGCTAACAGGCATCTCGCCTTCAGATTTGGCACCTGGAATTTAACTAAAATTTAAATTGTTCAGACGACAAGGTTGGAATTTTCGCACCGGTATCTGCATGGCTTTCATCGACGATCGGTTTGGGCGGTTGCGCCCCAGCACCCACACACTCTAACAAAGTGAAAATTATTGACCAATCGGTGCTCGTGTGGATGTTCTGGGCGCTCGTCTTTAAAAGCTCGTAAAGACCAAAAGATATTTGTCTCGAGATTCTGTGCAGTATCGAGCTTTTCAGTAATAAAAGCATGCGCAGCGATTGCAATACGACCGGGCTCATATCTTCGTTGCGCATTAAGCGTATGGCGAGCCGCAACAAACCGATGACGGAACGTTCCAATAGGAATTGGTAGTCGCAATGCGATGCGTTCATAACTAGAGTGTAAAGATGATCCCTTACCATTTGCCATATCGTCATTACACGATCCCTGAAATAATTTTGATTAGGCAAAGCACAATTTTCCGTTTTCTATCTTACCGATTTTGCAGCACAATTTTCACCAACAATTCCAAAAAGAAAACGACAACATTTTCGTTATACATATGGCCGAAAGATTTTTCCGTGTCGGGACCTCTGCTTAGCTCGATCAAAGCTTTAGTTAGCTCCATTAAAGAATCGTCGTGCAGAAATTTTGAATCGGTGATCATCTAAAATTTAAATGTAAAATTTCGCATTTTTTCCCCGATAACTTTACCTGTTCCAAACTGCATTCTTTGATGCACGATTTTGCCATATCGATGCATTCCTGCTCCTCCTGGCTCGGAATCCTCGATATATTTTCCGAAGAAACCATGTAGCTATACAAACTACTGAATAGGCCGGAATCTTGTTTTGGAATTTGATTGTTCTCGTAGACGAGCGATATTTTCCCGCTGGAATCGATAAAATCTTCGGCTTCGGAATAGGCCTTGGGCAACAAATTGAGGCTGTACAAAGTTAAGACTAAATCGAATAAATTTTTCCAACCGTCACGGACGTTATCGCCGTGCTGGTGCGTAAATAAAAATACTGTTCTAAGGGCCTGCTGAGCTTTTGGATTTGCTCCGAATTGCACAGTTACGTTGTTTTGTTTCGGTTGGTTGTTGAGCATGGTGTATTTGCACAGGGTGGCCATCAGCATGTCCATATTTTTCGTGAGGCCGAAGTGCGAGCTGATCACAGCGCACCTTTCGAAGCCGTGCAAGGCCTTTTTGTAAATTGCGGCGTCCTCGGATTTATCGAAAACAAACGACAGCGCGGCCACGATCGGGCCCCAAATTAACGTGAATAAATCGATATCGTAGCGGCCGCTCAACACGTGAACGTAGTTGCCGTCTTTCGAGGTGCCTCGTCTCAGCAACACTTTCCAGAGGTAGTTTTCTCGAACGAGGCCCGTCTGTTCGGCGGGCATCACTATTTCATCGCCCCTAAAAAATTAACGTGTTCAATTTTTTTAAATCTTAAATCACTGTCGTTTCTTTTAAGAAAAAGTTAGAGACAATTAACCTAACCTAACTTCGAACAAATTAATTAATCATTAAATTAATTATGTATATTGTAATATCCATTTTTTCTAAATTTAAAACATCGTTTTTTCTTTAAGAAAAAATTAGAGAAAAATACGAAACAAGTATTTATCTCATTAAAGTGGAAAGGTGCGTAAATGGTTTTTACCTGATGGCAACGTATATTTCGTCAAGCATATCCTGATCGAAATCATTGCCGCCGTTGACCTTTTTCAGATTCTTTTTGAATTCTTCGGGCGTCATCGGAATATTTTGTCTTTTAACGTTGTGATTGTGCTGGTCGACGTTTAACATTATGACGGCGTAGGCCAGCGTGAAAGCGGCATCGGCGTTGGCGAACGGTTCTCCGTTGCATTTCTGAAATTTTAACGTTAATTTTTTTTTGGTGCGATCGTCGATTAACTCACATGCCAGTGCTCGGCGAATTGTTCCATCAGCATCGAAATTAAGGGGGCCTCGCCGGGCAATCGGAAGGTTTCTAAATATAATCGGAGAGCCTCGTCGACACGCATATCGGTAAAATCGAACATTTTTACGAAAGCCTGCAATACCTGCACGTTGTTTCTCCCGCTGATGTATTCCCCGATCATTTTCTTATCGAGGGCCGGATTCTCACGTAAAAATAGGCATATTTCATTGGCGTCCATCTCCGAACGTAAGACGCCGTGCTCCTGCAGGAATTGGATGCCTTTTTTCGGTTTGTGATTGAAATATTCGGTCCCCGTCGGCAACCACTGCAATTTGAAACATTTTAATTTCCATTTTAAGTGCTAGATAACAATAATAATTTTTTATTATTATCATTATTAAATAATAACCATAAAATTAAAAAATTGTTTATTTTGCTTAGCAACATAAATTTAATTTTTCAAGGCAAATGTTACATTTGCAAACAATTAAATTTCCATGGTTATAAATAAATAAATATAAACAAAATTAAACAAATAATGTGAGATTATTTAAGAGTGGCCCCCGAGCTTCGAGATGTTAAGGTGCGTGCAATCATAATTGAAATACCTTTTTGATATTCTTGATGGCTATCAAATCTTCTCTTGTCGGGACGTTCTCGCTAATTTTCTGCCTCGTTTCCTTCCCAATAAAACTATGTATGTTCTCGATGCTATCGATCGTTCCATTCGAAACGTCCTCGTTCGTTTTATTTTCAATTTTAATCGTTTTTTCCGTGCAATGCGCTTCGATGCTTTCGATGACCGTCAGCAACGCGTCCAACGATAGCAAATGCGTGTGATAAACGCCGGCCGTCATCGGGAAAGCATTTTTCGCCAACAATTTCGTCAGATCTTCGAACAAATTCGTGCAGTACATGTCGCAATCGTAATTTAAATACAGCTCGGTCGTGAAGCCGGGTATGCGCCACAACTGGAGGATATTATCGAGGGCGATTTCTTTGTGCTCGTAGGTGATTTTCGGAGCGTCGCTTACGATTATGTCGATCAGTTTCGTCAGGTAGAATTCCAATTGGAATTTTAAATGCGTGCGCAGCGATTCGAACATCAGGAAGGAGACTTGCAGATCGGCGGCGAATACGGATAAACGCTCCGTGCTCAAAAGCTGAAATTTTTAAATCAATTATTTTATAAAGTGACATGGGTGTTGAACGTGTTAAATAAAATTGATTAGTTATTAAAAATATTGCAACGTACGGAAAACAGATTGCGGCACAATTCGTCCTTAACGAGGGCCAGCAAACTGGAATATTTCCCGATGCTATCGGCTCCGACTTCGAAAGCCGTGGTGAGAAGGGTGAGGCCCAAATGTATCATGACGTCGGTGTTTTGCTTATCCATCGGGTTGCAAAGGCTAATGAGGAAGCGGAACAATTCGTAAACGCATGCGAGACCGTATGGCAGCAAAACGTTCTCCTCGGGATGTTGCGGTGTAAATCGTATGCCCCTGGGATTGACGTAATCGTGTCCGTTGACGTCGGCCTCTTGTATCGAATCCAAGCTTTGCGTTTCCTGTTGTTTGACGCTTTCCGTTGTTATCGTCGATTCTATGCTGTAGCTGTCCGATTGTTCTTTGTCTAAAAGCGGAGTCGAAGAAATCGATAAATCTTCGCCATCTTCTTCCTGTAATAAATCGTTTAATTATTATAAAAATTTAATTGTTTAGGCATTGACAAATTGAAATTTTTGTTTAAAAATGTACATCGTAAGCCCATAATTAAATAGCAACTTGCCGTTTTTAATGGGTCATCCTTGATTTCAGTCCCGCAAGGTGTTTGCACGCAAATTTTTGGCATTTCTACTCCCTCGCTTTCTGATTTATCGGTGGGTGGCGTTGGCGTGACAAACTGGGTCGCTTCTAATGAGTTGGGCAGCGGCGTCGATTGCGATATGGACCCTTGCATGTCAACTATATTACCGGCCGGCGTCATCGGCGTGGTGGCAAGATGGGCGGCCCTTAAAGCAACGCTAGCTTTCGCCATAGACGGAGGCGTCTGAACATCTTCCGTTTCTGCAAAAATCGCATTTCAATTTACCCAAAACGATCTGCATCAGACCACTCACCGACAATTTTCCCCGCAATCGTTTTCCCTTCGAGCAGCTTATTCTTATTTTTGTAGGACACTTTGCTTTTTTTCCTGGTGCGCGTCTGATCCATATTCCCGGGTCGCATCTTCAACTGCTTAAAATTCCCCGTAAAAACTTCGGGAAATTGCGGCAGCCGCATGAAAACCAACTGTATCATGTCGCGCAGGTAATGCTCGGCCGTCCTACGCAATAAT
Organism: Tachinus sp. AB-2021; assembly: GCA_030264575.1. Taxonomy (NCBI): domain Eukaryota; kingdom Metazoa; phylum Arthropoda; class Insecta; order Coleoptera; family Staphylinidae; genus Tachinus; species Tachinus sp. AB-2021. The sequence continues at coordinate 3,439 of JARJEC010161261.1, read as the reverse complement.
TCTGCAAATATTTTTTCAAATTATATCGATTTTATTGCGAGATTGGAATTATACGTACCGCTTAGCCGGGTCTCGAAACATATTTTGAAACACGACAACATAATGTCGCAAAGACTTTCGTTGGTTAAGGCGGCACCCTCAGGCGATAACGTCAACGTCTTTAAAACCTGCAGGATTTTCATTAAAACGACTCCGTCGGAAGATTGATCTGTTCCGACGAAACGAGCATGCGTCACGGCATCGGCTATGTTGTGTACCGTTAACGGTATGGATGCGTGCGTTGGGTCTAATAAAATATAATCTTATTTAATATCATTAATGAAATGTTATAATATGCATACCGATTAGTCCGTACGATAGAAATTTGTTGACAGCCGATAAAGCGATACTGGTAACGGGACCCGTTGTGTCTTCAGATCGGATCACTTCCAAGAAGGGGCCGAGGAATTCGATCGGATCGACCAATCTCAAATCTTCCAATTTGTTGAGGAGCTCCTTTAAATCGTGGAAACCTTTCATTAGGGGGTCCTGATCCTCTTCTTGATGGTGTGAGGACCATCTATTTCCCCTTCGCATAGCTGTTAACAATATGGACATCTCGCCCTTAACGACGAAGATGCCGTTGCCGGGGAGCGACATTTTATTTGTGGTTTTGCACTAGTTCTTAATTGATTAGCGGGGCAATCTGTTTACATTTTAATCGGGGGGTAAAAGGCAACAGACGTCATATAAAGGACCAACTCGCCTGATTCGTGTCACACGTCAGTTTTTAGAAATGTGGCGCCACATCGCGGCTTCCACCGACAGTTAAAGCACGCGTGCATACAAAGTTGCCTATCCCAAGTTTAAATAATTCCAGTGGCGTAACTTACGTACGGCGAAGTTTATATCGTAAATTTAATAAAAAAATTAAAAAGTTAACTAAACCATATAAAACATCAAAATAAGTAATAATTAGTGTTATATAAATTTAATTAATTAAATTATTTATTATTAGCATGACTAGATCCATTTCTTTTACAAGTATGGAAAAGTCAATATACAGTCGAATTAGAAAGTATTGCTAGACTGTTTTAGTCAGGCTTTCTTTGTCCAGCCATCTATTAATTGATTATCTTGGAGCGAGATAAGCGATAATACATTATATCTCAAAAACCTAACAATAATTATTTAAGAGTATTTGCTCTTATTGTTGCTCGATCTGCTAAAATGGCTGAAGTGACGTCAGCTTGAAAAAAAATTAGGCACGGCACGTGTTCCGCAAGGTCGGGCCAAACTTCAATCCTTGTGGAACACCTCACGTCATTGAAATATTGCAATCCCAAACTATTAAGGTTCGATCTCCCAGGTGCTCTTATTTATGAAACAGCTTATTCCACAATTGCTTGTGTAATTATTTTCCAAGGAATTAGAGTTCTACGCATTTTTTACAACGATTTTGACTAACGTTATAAATTGCCTGTTGTTTTTGGCCTTTCTGGCTGTCTTTTTAACGTTCTTTATAGCGTCTACACTGATCTGCGTTTGCAGAAGCCATATTACTCTATGTCGTCCAAAAGCATATTATTTCAGATTTACTTCAAGAATCGTACAAATTGGTCTATATCATAAGACCTTGTTGTAGGTTTTACCTTTCTTAACAGGGTAAATAAAACTTGCTGGGTCTTCAAATAGAGAGAAAAAGAGGGAGAGAGAAAGGGGTGTTGGAAATTTGATGAATTTAATTGGAATTGGTGCTGGGTGGCGTGTTTCTGTTAAAATTTGGTTCAAATTCATTTCTTTTGCGTTGAAGCAGCTTTCTTAATATTGCTCATATAGTTTATAATATGTCATTTTAAAGCTAATTTGATTCTGCTTAATTTACTAAGGGCAAAAAAATTTGATCGAGGCCTTAAATAAAAACTTATTGCAACAAATTTGCTTAAAATTAATTTCTTTGAGCACTAAAAGTTTGACACAGTTTTCTTAATATTGCTCAAATACAGTTCATAATATGCAATATTAAAGCTAATTTGATTCTGCTCAATTAATTAAGGGCACCAAAATTTGATTAAGGTTTTAAATATAAACTTATTGCAACATAAATACTTAAAATTAATTTCTTTGAGCATTAAAATTTTGAGATAGCTTTCTTAATATTGCTCAAATACAGTTCACAATATGTCTTTTTAAAGCTAATTTGAGTCTGCTTAATTTATTAAAAGCAAAAAAATCAGATTAATGCCTTAAATAAAAACTTATTTGCTTCAATTTAATCTTTGGGCGCTAAAATTTTGACTCGGATTTGTAATATTGCTCAAATATATTTCATAATATGTTATTTTAGAATAAATTTTAAATAGAACATCTATAATTATTAAATAAACAAAATTATTTATTCCATGTAGTAATAAATGATTCAAGAATTCGCCTCGGGTGGCACTTGAACACACAACTTTTAGATTATATTTGCACAATACACTCGAAAACATATAAATAATGTAATAAATGATTCAAAAATTCACCTCGGATGGAGTTCGAATCCACAACTTTTAGATTACATTAGCACAATACTCTCGAAAACATATAAATAATGTAATAAATGATTTAAAAATTTACCTCGGGTGGGGCTTGAACTCGCAATTTTTAGATTACATTAACACAATACTCTCGAAACCATATAAATAATGTAATAAATGATTTAAAAAATTACCTCGGGTGGGGCTCGAATCCACAACTTTTAGATTATATTAGCACAATATACTCGAAAACATATAAATAATGTAATAAATGATTCAAAAATTAACCTCGGGTGGGGCGCGAATCCACAACTTTTAGATTATGTTAGCACAATACACTCGAAAACATAAATAATGTAATAAATGATTAAAAAATTTACCTCGGATAGGGCTCAAATCCACAACTTTTAGATTACATTAACACAATACTCTCGAAAACATATAAATAATGTAATAAATCATTCAAAGATTCATTTCAACGACGCTGTGGAACATAACACCAGTTCCTGTCACCTATCTCGGTGACGCAACTGACTAAAACACGTAATCTAAAGTTTTGAGTTTGAGCCTCACCTGAGGTGAATTTTTGAATATTTTATTACTATATGGAGTAAGTCATTGTAATTATTTAATAGTTATAAATATTCTAATTTAATCACAAATATAATTAGTTGCTCCATTAGCACTCATTTAAGAGATTTAAACAGTGGTTAAGTTCATTCTAATCGATAAAGCCAATAAAGCCTTCTACGGATGTTACAAGTTATACTTTATATATATATATTTATATATATATATATATATATATATATATATATATATAGTTTTATTTATTAGGAAAAAATAGCTTGTAAATGATTGTCAAATATTGATATATATATATATATATATATATATAAAATAAAAATAAAATTTTGAATAACTTGGTTATGTAAATTTTT
>JARJEC010161250.1:0-14711 GCA_030264575.1 Tachinus sp. AB-2021 | reverse complement strand
TTTGGTGGTGCTTGATGGAGCAGCACTAGATTTCAGTTGGTTGCGAAAGGTTTGCAAAATTAGTGGAATGATAAAAACTGTCGATTATGTTTAGAAATGTTATAAAATGTTGATGAATGCCGCGAAATATTTGCGTAATTTCTACTAACCTACGTTTATAAAATTTTGAAAAAGATGCAAAATGATTGCATTGTTGCATCATTTTAATGGAAACAATGCTATTTGGTTAGAAAATTTTCAATAATCATTTAGCTAGCAATTTGTAGTAACCAAAAACTGATCATAATTAATATTGTTTTATTTGCAATACTTCTATGCCAAACTTGTTTCGAATAATCGCAATTATAATTATATGTACCCAATTTGGCTGTATCTAGGCCGTACTGAGTTTCCATTACTAGAGGAAACATTTCCCCTCAAACCAATAGAATCGGAGTTTGAAAATAAATTGTTGTTGCATCATTACAAAATGGACAAAACATGTTTCCTATAAGCAAGATATCAATTGTTTTGATCAGCTATAACTATTAATTAAAAAGAGATTAAATTATTTGCTCGAAATTACATACAGCTACTAAAAAAGTACGAATCTTGCTATAAATTAACTTTAACAGCATTCCTGCACACTCCATATTTTGAATTAATAGCACTTTTTCCGAGATTTGGTGATAATATTAAAAAATTGAAAGTTTTAAGTTGCAAATCTCGGAAAGTGGTTTAAAATTGTCACAAAAAATTACAAACGTCGTCAAATGTTATATGAGGATTATTATTTTTTATTTTTTAATGCGTCATAAAGTGCATAATTAGTGTATAAATTTACGTCCTGTTTCTAAAATTGATAGATGTTTGGATCTGGTATTAAATGAATAATGAATACAAATAAAAAAATTCAAAAGTTTACACACAATAAAATATGATAATAATTAAGGAAGAATCCAATAAAATCAAGGTTTATTTATCGAACGCGAAATACAAGGCTTCTTTCTGTCTAGCTAAAGAATATATTCATGAGAAAGCCAGCCGAAAAGGGCACGACCATTTTAAATGCCAAAGGATACAAATGTACTTTATATCATCATTTATAACTATACGTTTATGCGATTATTATGCAAAGTAAATACCATTGATAAAGAAATAATTTTTATATCTATTATTACAGCATTGCATACAGCAAATATTACAAAAAATCATATTATTTACTGTTTAAATATGTAGTTACACTAACATTTTATAGAAAGGATTTGGTTTGGCCTAATTATTTTTTAATGAATACAGCTTAATTTGTTTGTTGATTTAGGCAAGTAGAAAACCTAGATAGAAACATTTTGTAACGATTCTGGTGGTTTTTTATTGATTGATATTTATTTAGTTAAATTATCTTTGACAATTAATTTTTTCGGTATGTTCTTCTACGATAAAATTACATTTTCTAATATTTTTCTTGTCGATATTATTTTCTTGCCAATAATTTAATTCTTAATAAATTTAATGTCAATAGTTGTATTTTCTTACGATTTTCTTGTCAATAATTTAATTTCAAATAAATTTTATGTTCATAGTTGAATTTTCTTATGATTTTCTTGTCGATATAATTTCCTAATAAATTTCATGTCTATAGTTGAATCATTGAGAAGTTCTTGTTTTAATTTTCTTGTCAATATAATTTTGTAATAAATTTCTTGACTATACAGCGTGTATCGGGCCACCCGTCCCAGGCTTTTTGGGGAAACGCAACTTCTTACTACTTTGGAAAAAAATATTTATAACTAAAGCCTACTTGAAGATTTTTTCGGCAGTATTTTCGGTTTTCAAAAATGAAATTTAAAATCATAAAGTTGAATGAAGTTGCGCCGCGCCATTCAACTTTATATATATAATATTTTTCTTTAATATAAACGTTACAGATACAGGTTATGTAATATAATACAAAGTACAAAAGTGGCCTATGATTTGCTTTACATTAAATTGGTCATAGACCTGGGTCTTTCAGCCAGAGAATTTGTTAGCTACTTACAAAAAAAAACAGTGATGCTATTATATAATATATGATATGGTAATGCGAGCGTTAATCTTTAAAAAAACTTTGTTTTTTTATACAATAAAATGTTTGGTGGATTATAGAGTGGGTTATTAGGATGTCGGATTTTAGTGATTGTTCGGAGTGATGCTCTTTCGCCTATGTATAAGTGTTTTATATATGTGTTGCACATTTAATGGCAATGTCATTTTGCACGTGATTTTATTTTAGAATTCAGTGAGCTGCAATGTGATTTAAAGTTGAGTTTAGAGTCAAAGTTAATACCGAGGTATTTACATAGGTGAAATGGTTGATTGATAGTTGATTTATTTGAATTTTGGGTGAGTTTATGTGGATTTTATAATGAGGAATTAGTAGTTTGGTTTTAGACGGATTTGCAAACATATGCTATTTAAGGAAATTGATAGAATCGACCGTTACTAAGTGATAATTCCTAATGCAGGATTTGAAATAAACTACTATGTTTTTTATCACAATTTAATTAGACACACCGTGACTGCAGTTTCGACTGAACCTCAGACTTCATCAGACGTTACATGAGTGAATTAACTCAAGATGCCATTTGTTAAACCATTTTAACAGGTTATCTAGAAGGTTTTGTAGAAATTGTATGCTGGCCATTTTAAGGAATTTGTATGAGCTATTACAGTGGTGTCATAAGTATATAGGAGAGTATATACATATGGATGAAAGTATTTTGGGTGGTGTATATATATATATATATATATATATATATATATATATATATATATATCGTAACAAAATATGTTGTAGAGAAGAGGGGATAGGGGAGTTCCTTGCGGAACCTCTTGTTCTGGTCAACTTTATAATTACTTTATTTCTGCATTTTATTAGTCGCCATTTAAACGTGTTGTAAGTCGTCGGATTAGTACTAGTACGCAAATTGCGTAACTCCATTCCATTTAGGCATATTTTACACGAGAATGAAATACTGATTAAATCCTACCACTGGTAGCAAAGTCAATCAAAACTGATAATGATAATGATAATGCGTAAAAAGTTATTCAAAAGCGATACGTAATGTGTTTTTTCAGATTTTCTTGCTATGTCTATTTCAGAATGGAGTTAGATTGGATCAAAATCTCGTTTTGCACAAACGTGAGTTACGCATTTTACGTACTAAGCCGACGTAATACAGAAAAAGTTTTTATAATTTTATATAATTGAGATAGCTTTAGAAATTTGATTTAATCTAACTATAGATTACAATTGAGAGATTTATAATGTCGTAATTAATTTATCGTTTAATATGATAATCTTTAATTGCCAATTTAATTAAAATTATTATTCTCAGTCGATTGATATTACATTACAGTAATTATTTCCTGATTTTATTTTAGAATCTTATCACTAAGTGTAAATTGATTGTAATTTATTGGCAGCAATCTGCCAATAGAAATTAACGAAAACGGGCGGTGATCGAACTCACAATCTTTGGTTTTGATGACCACTGCTCTACCAATTGAGCTACGGAGGTATTGGTATTGGTTTTATGTTCTACAGCCACATCAAAGTCAATTTTCTGAAACATCCATTACATGATATGTTTACACATATACACTTGTGTATAAAAGTCTATTATATAAAATAAATAGTTCGATTATTTTAGTCGCCGTTTACTATCAACAAAATAGTTTGAAAAAAAAAGAAAATTTTTAAATGAAAAACAATAAAGCAAAATCAGGCAAGTAAGTATATATTGAAAAAATCTTCTTTAAAACAAAACAATATTTTTGATCGATATTATCAAGATTTTCAAATAATGGCTTCAAACAGTCTTTTTAAGAAGTATTTTTACATGAATGATTGTTTTGGGCTAGCCTTTCACCAACTTTTAGCCGAAATAAGGAAAAAGTTCGAAACTAAAACTTTCAGTCGGTCACTTATAATATACAATTTTCAATTAAGATTTCTATGTATGAATAACGAATTAATTTTTAATAAGTTTTCTAGCTATATACTTACAAAACATGTTTAATTTAACTGTTGGTTCTTTTTGCGGTACTTCTTCTACTCTTCTAACGGCGGTTTCAGTTGGTCATGTTAATTGCGTTTTTTATCTTGAATGGGGTTTCTAGAGGAGCATTTAAATGACAAATATAAAAAATGTAATTCAATTTTAATTGGAACATATAAGTATATCAGGCATGGCTTTGTTAAAGCACATTTATTTTATCGTAACTACAAAATAATATTAATTAAGATTAAAACCAATTGTCCAAATTTGCTGTTATCTCAGATAAAATTTCAAGTTTCATTATATATTGCATAATTTGTTATTACATATGGATTTAGTCTCAATTGATTGTTGCTTGGTTATTCTCAGGTCCTCATATTAAGTACTTAAAATATAGTTAATAAAATCGCATTAAAATTAAATTTGAAAGTGAGTTTAATGTTTTTTATTTTATTTTGCTTTTACTACTTTACGTCTGGTTTTAAAACAATTTGTTTAAGCTCTTAATACATAAATATCTATAATATATGAATAAACTATATATTTCTAAATATTTTAATTTTAAAATTTTGATATTTTTTTTAGATACTTAAAAGAATTTTTATTAGTAATCTTGTGTATATACAATCTGTTGTTTAAAACTGTTTAAATTTTATAGTCGGTTTTTATTTTTGGTGATCCGCTTCCACTTTTTGGCAGGAATATTGAACAGATTAAGTAAAACTGTTTATAATCAATCATTATTCTTAAGAATTCAAAAATGTATAAACATATTTATTTTTATTTATGTCAAAAACCAATTTCGGGAATATGTTCATATCTCTTAGATTAACTCGAGCTGCAAAAATATTTGCACTTATTATGAACATAAATAAAAAAATGGAAAATTAATATTATGTACACGTTTTATATAAATGTATGTATTATTAATAAGTTTCTGTTGACTTATTCAATCAAACGTTTATAATTAGTTTTATTGAATCGTTTCATATTTATAAATATTTTACTGCAATTGACCATTAAATGGTAATTTTATGCTTGTCGTTTCCTCGTGTGCAAACGCAAAATTGATTAATTCCATTCATAAAATCTAACATAATGTATCATATTTTATAAAATGTTACAAATAGACCTTAGGTCATAAAAACATAGTTTTACAGTGATATTACAGTATACATATATCGAACTCTTGCTGCAAAAGTACCTACAATTTGGTATATTTGAGGTACTAGTAATGGACTAATAAAATATTATAATTTGGTCGTTATTATACAGGTCGTACAGAATGGAAGAGCGTTTTTGAAATGATTATAACTATTTTTGAACTATTTTGTTGCTAGAAAAGTTGGATGTTAACATTTAACAAAAAAGTGAAATTAGAACTGCTATAGTCTTTCTTCAAAGTTTTTATGGCCCTTACATACTGAAATTATGTTTTGACAAAAATATCAGAAAGATGACATCCGTTTTCTGCAATGAACTGTTATAGACTTTCTTCAAAGTTTTTATGGCCCTTACATACAAGAACGACTATACAGCAATGTATTGCAGAAAACTAGACCTTGTCTGTCAGATATCATTTTCAGAACATAATTTCACTTTTTTCCTGTTAAATGTTTACATTCAAGCTCCCATTTTTTGTAATTAAAATATGTGTCTTTCCATTCTGCCCTAGTACCTATAAAAACAAAATTCTAGAATTAGATAAATAAAAGAAGGTTTAATATATTGTACGCATATTTTTAATTACTATAATAGTTTTGTCGTAAAAATATGGAAATATGAGTAAAGCCTTTGCAATAAATATTTTGAAAAACGTAAGGAAACATATTGAATAAAATGCGACTCTTTGCAAGAAGTTTCCACATAAATTAAACATCTAAAACAAATTGAAAAATGTGTTTTTTAGTACATATATTTAAAGTGGACTGGAGTATAAAAAATGTGCTAATTGTATCATGTGTGAAATGTTCATCAAATATCTGAAATATTTGGCGTTTGTTAAAAATTTAACCGAATAATAAAATTGATCAACGTGAACGGTGGTTGCTCAATTATTTGGTTTAATTTTGTTTCAATGCGATGCAAAAATTACTAAGGTGCACTGATAATAAAACATTTTATGTTGGTTAAACAATAATTACAAAAAAAACTTTTCTGTTTTTTAAACATGTTGCTTTAAATTAGTTTATTTTAAATGTAGATAATAGTTTAAATGACAAAATATATATTTTTCTTTTTGTGTAATTTCTCCAGAAAAATAGTAGAAATTTTTTTTGCTAAGAAATCAATGGAAAATATTGAAAATAATATTTTTCATGTTTGAAAAAAATATCGGATTTTATTTTTCAATTTATTTTGCAGGATTTGCACATTAAGTTTTTTTTGCTTCTATAAATACTTTGTCCTATTACCGCAATTGCTTTGGTGACTAATAGGAAAATGACAGCAAAACACGTGTTGTATATTACTGAATATATTTACAAAATGTTGGATTTAAACAAAGGTAAAATGAATAATTACCTTTCATTGTTTTGTTAAACATTTGCATTAATACGATGATTGTGTACATTATTTATACTTTGTTTTTCTTTCTAAGGAAGCGTAATACTCACTCATGTTTTATTATGATCAACAACCTGATAATAAAACAATAAAATAGGAATTTATAACAAAAAAATGTTGAAAAATTATGCTCAACATTCTGATTTATTTGTTAAATTCTCAATTTGTAAGCATCTAGAAAACTGTTATTAATATTAGTGAAATTAATTCAAATGACACATTTATAAAAAAAATGTGCAATATAACTATTAAATTACAAGTGCGGGGGTGTTGCCTTGCAAGTCATGTAGCAACCGAGAAACTTTAAAGCTGGGGCGTTCCAAATGGAATTTTGAGGCGTGACATCAAACCGATGGAGTGAAAATAAAGTTTACAATGCTCAAATTACATCAAGATTCCCCATCAGTGCTGTCGTGCTTTTTAGCTGGATGGAACGCCAGTGAATGCCCAGCTTAAACATTTTCGTTTGTTATTCAAATTGTTTTATTTGTTGACCCAGTATCAACTTTTGGTTATAGATTCTAGTAAATTTTAGAACATGTTGTTAAGGAAATCATGCTTTAAGATAATGTCCATATGCTTCCTTGGAGCTATTAAATTACCATTTTTCATGATGTGGTTCGCCAAGCTTCCCTGCACTTTGGTCTTCCTAGATCCTATTCAGCTGACGCCTTACACCGGAACAGTTATCTTCTTCTATGAAGACCAAGAGCTACGAAGGGATTGTTTTCTGCTCTTCTTGGGTTAGGCTATGCTTATGCCAAAGTGAACTATGCGCTACATTATCGTAGGCTTCACAAATATGATGCCGAGTCTTTTTGTCCTCCAAATATCTTTTTATATATTCAATATAGTGTTTTACGACAAAAGTTACCGGTATTTTTTGCAGTATGATTCGATTCGCATGCGATACTTCCTTTTGAGTATTTTGTGTTGGTTCTGCTTTGAACAATCTCGTGTGATTCGTCCCCTTTGACAGCTTCTTGTAGGTTAACTTGTAGGCCTTACGTTTTTTTTGCTTTCCCTTGGTGTCCAAACCATTCAAACTCTGTGGCCAGTTGATTCAAGACCAATTTGGATTTTATTACTGGCAATGGTAACGCGTACAAATGCGCCCAGTGGACACTTTTGCTTACAAAATAGACATTTTTGCCTAGTAGAAGTTTAATTAGTGCGACTAGTAGCTGAAGTCCTAATTATAGTATGGTTGTCATACGAGTGTTCAGTATGTCATGATGGCTCTAATTACTAGTATATATATATAGTGGGGTGAGCAATCTGCGGCCGTTTCTTCAATTTATTGCGATTTGTTAGAACTTTTCCATTTATCAGAAGGGTTTTGCATTTCTGTTATTATTTGTTTGTTTAGATTATGAATAAAGATATAATAATGTATCTGTTAAACTTTTAATAGGGGTATTTATGTGTAGCCCGACGTAGCTTTAAAAATTTAGGTTACATCATTGGAAAATAGGTTGCTCACTCCTGGTATATAACTATCTGGTCGTATTTGGGGTTAGTCTCCAAGTTGTAGTAGTAGTATTTATTATGCCTTTTTTCCAAGTACATAGGATAATGATACAGTATAATAACATTGATTAAAAAGATTCAAGAACCTAGTAACATATAAAATATAAATATATAAACTTGTACATATTATATCAAGGCAAACAGAATTTATAATATTTTAAAACTAATTTAATAATTTGCATATTCATTTACGGCATAAAATGCTTCAATAAGATAATTTGTTAGTTGTTTTTTATTTTCATTAATAGATTTAATGCTTTGTATATTGTTAGGTAATAAATTAAATAAATAGCCGTCATCATATTTTTGCGATTTCTTATAAGAAGTTAATCTAAAGTTAGGTAAATCTATGCTATTTTTATGCATCCGATCGTCATTTTCGATGTGTAGTATTCAATCACGCTTTCCAAATGAGTGTGAGAGGTAAGCGTAATTCTCGGACATTTAATTTCTTTTGTCATAAGAAATGAGTTTCATATATTTTTAAGGCTTATACTTGGTGTTTCGTTGTCTTGTAAAAGGAACCAACGCCTTTATCTGGAGTTGTCTGATAGTCAAATATTAATATTTTTGTTCTTTTTTTGGTGTTTAGTGAGTTAGATACGATTGCTCCAAACTTCCCGATTACAATGATGTTGAGATTGTTAAGCATAAGCTATGGCAAAGATGCCGAAGATATCATTTAGTGACTATTGATCATGAGGCTCCACAGTGAAAGTGAAAGTATACCCTCTCCTCCAGCGACCTTGGCTCTTGCGATATAGCACGATATATTGCTATTTTGAATTTTTTGGCATGTGGATAAACTTTGGACAAGTAGTATGCCTCGTTTTTTTATTGCTGTCAGTGGAGTGAAAGGTGGTGTCATCAAAACCTTCTTCAATGTCCAAAAACGCCCCCAAAGCAATTTACTTACGGCTTTTTTCACGTCTGCTAACCAACTCATGGCCAGTTCGCATTATTTTCTCCATCGGTAGGCATATTTGTTACCGGTGCAGTTGCTGGGCACTTAATACCCAATCCACTAAGTACCTATCGATTTTTTTCAATAATTTTAGCATTAAAATGTCGATCTTTAAGGTTTAGTCTACCCTTGTAGAAAATATAAAAAAATATAAAATTTTGTCTATCATATAATTTTTTCCCTTTTTTTTCTAATTTTTTTTTTGTTAATTTTGAAATTAATAGTATTAAAAATTAATTTAGCAAAATTATAAAAATAAAATTATAAATAAAATAGTGAATAAGTTTTATCAAAGTTAGAATTAATTTTCTAAAATACGAGTATTAATGCAAGAATTAATAATTAAGAATAATTCCAAAGTTAATTAAAACTGTCGAAAAAATGCGTGTTTGAAATTGTAAGGGCAAGGTTTCTAATGACTTTTATCTTTGCCATTAAGATATTGATAAAAATTATATTTGTCAATATTAATTAAGAAAAATCTTATTAGGGCAATAATCCCTAGACTAATTTTTATCTTCTATCGTACCAGGTACCCTATATTAAAGTTAGTATTTTTCCTGTACGTACACTTGAGAATTGAAGAACGCGCCAGCGAGATAATAAAACCCACAATTAAAAACCAATAAACAAACTATTCGTGTTATGCAATCCACTTAAAAATTACATTACAAAATACCATTACACGGTTGATTATTCATTGATATACATCGGTGCATTATTTATCTATATTTAAACAATTTGCGATTCGCAGTACGTGAAACGATATCCCAATAGGTTTTTATTTAGAAACCTCTTTGCATAAATATGTAATTTAAACAAATCCACTATTATCTGTCCACGTAGAGATTAAGGGCCTAGATTAATAACAACGGTACTTTATTAAGTTGCGATTGCCACTTGAGATTAGACTTACATTGTCACAATTATCGATTTTTAATTAATATTTTTATTTCAATTGATATTATTAATTATTTAATAGATGATAATTGTTTTATCTTATACCGATGAAGCCACAATTTTATTAAATTCTCTATTACTTAATTTATTAATCCGTATTTAGAAATTTAAAACAAATATCCAAATATCAGATATACAACGAAATAATAATTAAATATTTAAATATATATATATATATATATATATTAAATATATATTTCTGACTTTTCAAAAAAATTATTTCCGATACTAAAAATTGCTTCTTATAAAAAGTAAAAACAAAAAATTAGAGATTGGGCAATTTTTTTAAATTAATTTTGTTTATATATTACTTTTTTCTGTATCTGAAAATAATGAAATATTAAATATTTTTTCGTAGAATTTAATTGAACGTAAAATATTCTTTTAGAATGACATTAATGCGAGAAGTAAGAAAAATTATACAAGATAAGGCAGTTGACATACGATAAAGTGCAATATTTTGATTTATGCATGTTATTGTAATATATCAAATATTTGCAATATGATACAAAACTTGTTTAAATGCAAAAATATAATAAATGATAAAAATATGAAATTTAGATATGGATATTGTAATAGTAATATCACAAAATACTGAAATTATGTTAAATGAATGTGATCTGACAACAAAACAAAACGTTTGTTCGGAGCACAAACTACCAAAAATTTAATTGAAATTGTGTTATTTTCTTTTGCAATTCTTCTGCGGCGGTTATGAAATTCAATATTGTAAATTATACTGCTATTATGTCACCGGACTTCGCGCTTCAATGTGTTTTTAATGCACTTTCGTTGGAATTCTCCTCTCATGCTTAAACGAAAGTGCGAAGATTTATAGGTCGGATCTTTTTACACCTCCTGTGCTCATGAGATAAAGTCGATTGTGTCCATTATACAATAATCGATTGTATAATAAATCTAAAAATAACGGTTGGAAAAGTGTATTGTAATATTTATATAAGCCGTGTAGAATGTATTGTTAAGAAGCAACTTATTAACTATGCTAATAAAAATACATTAAAGGTGGAAATGAATAAATAATTTTCGAAGTCTAGATTTTTTATTTTTTCCACCTGCCTTAAGCAACGGTTGGATAACAAGTGGAGTAAGTATTTAAGAATGTTAAACTTTATTCATCTCAAAAAATACACGATACTGTCAACTAATTTAAGAACCATTTGATGAATGTTTGATTATCTTGATCAGATAAATTTCGTTTGTGTTTTACAACTATATCGTTTCTTACAATTGAAGTAGATTTGTTTATTAATTTTTCTTGATACTCGATTTGTATCATATGTATCAAGAATCAGTTAGTTAATTGGACAAATGCCAATATTAGCAAATAGTTTTGTAATATTTTAGCTTGTAAATGATATCAAATAAGGCTAATGTTTTTTAGTTATCTCATAGATTGATATAGGTCTTCAGATATTTGACATATCGAACGTATTGAATAACAATTCACATCTGCTCTTAAATGAACCATACAGAACTATGTCTAAGGAAGAGGAAATGAAAAATATAAAATAAAATGTAAAAACTGTACCCTTACTTGTATAATGTGTTATTGCAGCTATAAAAATGTGAGTCACATGTCGGGTTTCCACCAAACTGACAAAACAACAACTCGTGCTAAAAGCAACAATCTGCATTTTTTGTAGCTAATTTTAAATGGTTTTGCAATTGTTGGAGCGATAACACCAAAAGATTTTGGTGTGTTTCTCAACTTCTGTTTGGTGTTTCTAATGTATGCATTACGTGTATTGAGTGGTTAGTAAATATTGGACCAATTGAAAGTGACTGCAAACAAAAACAGAACTGCTACAAAACTGTGTCTACTTAATGGAAATACGAGTTTTGAGTTTGTTGCAATTAAGTTTTTCCTTTAAATACAATAAAACATCAACTCATATAGTCGGCTTGCTTGTCTTATATTATATTATTAGAAGTATTTGACTTTCTAGACAGCTTTTAACAGGTTGAAAAATATGTCGATTGTCATCTATCTAGACTTGGAATCATCATACAACTCCACAGCAGAAAATATATAGTGACTGACCGAAACTCGATTTTCATCCGTAACCGTAACCGAATATTAGGTCCCTCTTCTAGTTTCGGTCAAAACTGTAACCGAAATCGAAACTGGTATGTAGTTAGGTTAATATTTAATTAAAGTGACATTGACAAAAATCTAGTGTTTTTATTTTTGTAGGTAAAGGCAATAGGCAATAATAATCTTTAAAGGTTGATTTGTCGAAAACCTAACTAACTAACTCTAGTTATGATTCCAGTATTATCAATAAATTCACATTATTTTGATTAAAATCGGATGGTCTGGCATTTTTTGGGAATATATAAAAGAGCGCGTCTGCAATTTTATTTTTATCCCATGCTATCGGTTTTTTTGCGATCTAAAGGAACATTTGTATACCAAAATGCGGGTTCTTTTAAAAATAAAGGCTGTTTTACACGGGTAGAGTTATCAGGTGAGTATAGTAGCTAGTAGAGTGAGGGTAAGTAGAGTGAATTCACTTTACTGCATACCATATGCATATAGTACTCTACTGTACAAGCTACTTGCTACTCTACTTTAAGTCTGGTTTACATGGGTAGAGTAGCCAATAGAATGCACTGTACTTGTTACTCTAATCATTTTGATTTTGGAGTGTATAATAAGCTAGTAATAATTAGAGAAGTAGTTGCGCAATAACGTGTACATGTAAGTAAAGTGGGATGTACACGGGTAGAGTAGAGTAGCAAGTAGTGTAACTCTACCCGTAGAAACCCGAAAATTCGCTCAGTAGAATAGAGTATGAAGTAAAGTAGCTAGTAACTGATAGAGTAGAGTACTATACCGCTGGCAGTAAAGTGGACTCTACTCCAACCACAACTTCTACTCTACTAGCTTTTCCACTCTACCCGTGTAAAAGTCTTTATATAACTAATGCGTGTACACATTGTTGTGCAATCTTCTTCTGCCTACTATCTAAAAATGACGCTAAAAAGTTTGCGGAAGCAGAAACAGTAAATACTTTTTTAATTGTTCCTTTGTTTTATTTGTGATTTTTGTTGACTTTGTCCCCATAAAGTTCAATATTTTGTAGTTTAATGATTTCTTGTCGCCAGTACCCTTGGATAATCTCTTCAGTTTCAGTATTTTTGTAATCAACGCTACCAGGGGCAAATATGAGCGTTGAGATATTTTTGTCAATCAATAGTAAAGTGCAAACTGCATTCTAAGACATCTTTTATATTCTAACTCATCTTCTACAGCTAATTCTTTTAATAAAAGCGATGATCCGCCAAGAGAATCCATTCATCTAAGCCAACCTTTCACCAATTTGCTTTTTTCTCTGTTTACCTCCTCATCAATCGCTTCGGCAACTTTCCCAATCAGAATTTTAATACTTTAGGTAAATAATTGTTTACCATCTGCTTCTGTTTTATTATCAGTTTACACAACAGCAAAGAAATTGCACTCTACTGGCTACTCTACTCTATTTGCTATTCTACCCGTGTAAACCAGGCTTAAACTCTACTTTCTAGGTAAAGACATTTACATGGGTAAACTAGGGAAGCTATTAGAGTAGAAGCTGTGGTGGGGTGTAGTAGAATATAGTCTAATTTACTGCAAGCGGTATAGTACTCTATCTCTATCAGCTACTAGCTACTCTACTCTGCCGAGCGATTTTTCGGGTTTCTAAGGGTAGAGTTACTCTACTTCCTATTCTATTCGCGTAATTACTCTACTCGTGTAAACCCCGCTTTACGGAGTGTCTATCGGGCTTCTTCGCTTATAGTTACTCCACTTGCTACTCTACTCGACTGATTAAGCTCAATTTACACGATGACAGTAATTCGCACGAGTTACTAAAATCGAAAACTGGAAGCGAGTTAATAGAACTCTATTCACTCGACTGGAATGGCTACTGGAGTAAGTACTTTAGTGGAAGACTACAACATCTGTTTACAGAGGCGAGTATTAAAATCTAGTACTCGGTTTTAGTAACTCGTGCGAGTTACTGGCATCGTGTAAATTATTATTAACCAATTATTGAATTTTCGATTTTCTTTTAATGTTTAACTTCTAATTGTTTTTCTTCTTCCATAAAACAGTTGATTAATGATGATGTTGGCCTGTCGACGTATTCATTGCCAATGTCAGACATGTTTAGTTTTTTGGCATATTTTTTAATCCAATCAAAAAGAGTAGCTTTTTTCAAATTCCACTTTATTGCATTTGTAATTTTGTTTTTAACATATCATTGGGTGTAATGCTTCTTCACATATATTATGACGATTTGTTTTCTCTTGTAGCTTCGAACCATCACACAATCTTTATTTTATTTGATTACACTGTCTGGGGAAACATAATAATTGTCCGGGGTACCTATAATTGTGCTCCCAATGTATCCCGGGTGTGCTCCATCGTTTTAATTGTAGTTCAATCATAAAAAAATGATGGGAATAAGAAAATAATGTTTTTTAAAAATCATTTGCTTTAATTTTGCACATATTGAGGAAAAATATTATCTTACGCATACAAAAATAGAAAACTTACTTTTTAGATACCAACTTTGATTTATATTAATAAAATTTAAACTAGTTTCACTTTAAACTTTCTATAATTTCTAATACTAATGCAACACACATCTACTAGAGCTCTTGGC
>JARJEC010161217.1:0-12422 GCA_030264575.1 Tachinus sp. AB-2021 | reverse complement strand
CAAAGACCAATCAAAAGAGAATGGGTATAACACTAGAAGAGCATAAGACCAAACCAACATTAAAATTAAACAGAAAATTGGATGGCAAAGTCAAAATGCAAGTAGGCCGGACATGTGGCGTCCAAATATTTTAGCTTATTTCAAGGGAGGAGAATATTCTAGTGATTTGAAGAATACAAATAGAAAGCCCACAGATGAATTAATATTGATTGATTAGATAATGACTTTTGGGAATGCACATATATGTATGTGAATAAGATAAGTTGAAAAATACTGTATACGAAAATGATAATAATTAAGAAAGTACTTGTAAATTCATAGGCACCGTATGCCTTGCGTGAGGTACGTCTTAAAAAATACTTACATACATACATACATACATACATACATACAAACATACATACATACATACATACATACATACATACATACATACATACATACATACATACATACATACATACATACATACATACATACATACATACATACATAGATACATCTAGATCGACTGAGGGAGCCTCAAAATTGATATATCCGTTAAAATCTTGATTTTGAAATTTAATAACACAATATAAGAGGTTATTCAATATATACATTTGAATTTCCACTTCCCAGGCCGACATTACGAAAAAATAGACAAAGAGGAATAGACATATTGGCGCGTCGACACACCACCACGGCTCCACCATTAAAATTAATTGCACACCTTAATCTTCTTGATATCGACATAAGCAATAATAATCTTAATAGATTGATTTCCCAAAAACAATTAACTAACTAACTCTTGGCATTGATAATATAATATTTCGAAAATAGTCTGGATATTCTAGACTTCCAATTTCTCTACAGCTCATCTACGTTTACAGACCTTATACGCTACAAAGGCTTTGCCATTGCTATTTTAGCCCACACATTTTCTGTCGGGTATGTATGCACTTTTGGAAACCATTATTTTCTTGAAACCATTCGCTGCTGTATGAATAGAGAATAATTGCGTTGAAAAATAAAATTAGTTTTGGAATATATTTGTTGCACAGATGACAACATTACATTATCTACTTATATTTAAATCGATATGATCTTTTTTGTCTATTACTATTTTTTAAATATTATTCGTGTCTTGTATTTGGTGGTCTATAGACACAGATAGTTCTATTATTTGTGATTGGAACATTTTTTGTCGGAAAAGACTACATTTAAATGACGTAAATGGATGTATTAAACTAAATTGGTATCTAGCTCCTGCGTGGTAATTCTTACTAAACCAGTACTTCATTTCCAATTATAACATTTTTCTTCGTTTTTCCACATTTTCTTTACATTTAATGCTGTAGATTTATTTAAATGCATCTTTTTGCCACGTAGTTGATTCTGTACCCTTCTATTGAAATAATTTTAAAATTTTATTCAATTGACCAATGTCATTTTGACGAAATCTTACACTAAAAATATGTTTGTATTAGATGTACAGTCATGCTCACATAAATCTAGTACAAACATATTTGGTATATGTAATAAGGTCTATAAATTCACACTGATTTATAATTAAAGTGGCTTTTGTCAATATGATGGTTAATATGAAAAGTGCCCATTACAACAATTTTAGATAATTGCATAACTAGATCTAAATTGCTTGTACCAGATTTATGTGAGCAAACTTGTGAATACATCATTACTGTACTATTGACTATTTTTTCAATAGGTTTAGTATAAAAGATGTCAAACTGATCGATATGGAAGATTTAGCTAGGGCGTACGTCTCTCTTGTATAATTACCACCTTGACTGCCTTTGAGCTTTGTATCTGTAATAGTGTCAAATTAGCATTGAGAACCTCACACAATGGCCCTTTCCAAGCTGCAAAACCTTTCTGTAGCATGACGACAAAAATTATTTCAGCACCAGGCGATTTAACTGGTTCAAACCATTCTCCTTCTTAAGCTACATTGCTTAATCATGATTTTTGCCAACAACACAGTACTCGGGAAGTGTGTGCACTAGTTCTTTCGGAGTACCTTCAACCGATTATGTGTAATTTGTACTCTCTGTCAATAGGGATCCAATGTACCCTGTGCAGTCTTTATTTAAAGCTTTTTGAAGACGAAAACATGCGGGTGCGCTTTCAATGCCCTCGCTGATAAAAGGAGATATCATTTTTATCATCATTTTATCATTTTGTAGCCCAATCTTATTTTATCTTGGCTGTGTTGAACAGTTATCTCGTGCTTTCCCTGTGAAGCTCTCTGTTCCACTAAGTAATCTTGTTAGAGGTGTGTTTTGACAATCAAATCTGTCATGTTTGTGTGCAGTTCTTGCTATTCTTAGACATACCCCAATTTAACCAACTACTATTTTGTTATGCAGATAGTAGACAACTACTCTACTATTTCTACTATTTGTCAGATACAATACTGAACCGCATGTGTACATGTGCATCATGTACATGGGTAGAATACCGAATTCTATTGAACTGGCCTACCTTAAAAACGGATCATCTTTTGCGTGCTGCATACGATCTATCAATATTCTTTACTTAGCCATTAAAGCAAATGTACCGCACGCGTAGCATTATTAGTTTATAAGTTACCGCCTGAAAAATTACAGTATACGCACTCAGGTGACAAACGGAAATCTAAATTTCCCGGTCTACCTATGCGAGAAAATAAGTAAATAGACAATAACATCCTTTACACGGACACTTTTTCTGACAGTTTTCTAAAAATTTAGTTGTGAAGGTTTTAATTATGAGCTGTTGCAGTGTACGAAAGGCCCCTTTACAATTTTCAATATTGTGTAAGATGGCGAATAAGTAACGATATTAATATTTGTGTCATATTTATTTAAATCTTAAGTTACAGTTTATGCTCATTTCAAAAACTGTTGTACAAAAATTCTTCCGTTCATGCAAATGGAGCTCTACCTCTTCATCGCTTGTACTTCAAAGTTTCTATTCACGCAAAAAAATTAATTTTGCGCACTTAGTTTGTAAATAACTATTATTACTTTTTTAATAAAAAATAGTAGTGCTTTCCACATTTCTGTTTGACGAACTGCGCCAGAGTAAGGGTATGATACATTGTACAGCAGTCATTTCTCTCTAACATTGAAACTTGACTAATTTTTTACCAGCGCCGCTTACAGTATCCAGTTATATATATATATATACTAGTTTATCTGACACATACCACTGTTTTATCTCTTTGCTTGCTTTTCGACTAGCTTAATAGATGTTGGGTCTCCTCCTCTGGTGGTGGTCGGTCATAGGGGAGATAACCTGCTACTATATAAATCTTGGCTGTCACTAGATCTTTCAGAACATAGGTTTCATAATGGCATTACGTACATGTTTTGCTATTATACATGTAGAAGGGCTTCACGAGGCCATGTACCCGGTATCCTAAATCCTTAAATTATCTATTTCAGGGAAGAGCACACGTGAGGCCAAACAGACCTGCAATCAGGTCTTTTAATATTGCATAAAGAGCCACATGTGGATACATTAATTGATGATTCAGTCATAGAAGCAGTTTTGTGCAGCATTTGCACTGTCTGGTCCTCTTTCATCTCCAATAACTTTTAATAAGAGCCGCACTTGACTCAACAATGCGGGTCTCGGAGCCGTATTTGCCCACCATTGATTTATTCCTTGGGGATCCAAGTTTCCTGGCCAATGGTGATATTCATGTCATGTTTGATAAAATTCACACTGGGGACTGCAGAAGCCACCGTAAGCCCTATTCATGCTAGCCGGGAATTGCGTTTTTTGTCCGGATAAAATGGCCGCCACGAATCCGCAAGATATTCTAGATTTCTAGTTCATGCTGCAACGGACCTTTTAGCTCATTTTCTATAATTGTGTTTGTTTTTACGTTGGTGTTTTACTATCGTTTTTTTTTTGGATGCCTTGATAACTTTTCTAGGGTATTTTGTTGTTTCGTTGGTTTTATTAGATAATAAATTTAAAAACCTCTTTTATTGAACTAAATGAGGTGTGTAATATAAAATATGTTTAAATAATACGGTAAAATATAGTTAACATTTTATAATATAATTTATGTATAGTATATTTTATATCTTCTTCTTCTTGTTTAATGCATCATTTAACGTCGGTTTATTTCTGTCCTTTTAAGACTAATCACCGACCTCGGAGATTAATCACATCTGGGAGTTTAGCCGCTAATTCGGGAATTCAAACAAGAATGATTTTTTTGTTTAATGTGCACACATTACAGTACACAGGACAGTTTTGTTTCTCATCCGAAAGATAGTGTGCTCAATACGAATATTTTATATATTATTAAATATAATAACCTTCCTTATTTGACATTTAGTTTTTCAATGAAATGAAGTTAGATTAATCATTTTTCCACAAAATGTTGAAATTAATTAAACTTGGGCGGGCATTTTATCATGGTTTGCCTCCACCTACTTATAATAAGAGAACAATATGTTTATATGGCCGATTTTACTGTACAATTAAAGTTTTTGTTTTTTGTTACAGGAATTTAACTGGCATAGCACAGCTTGTTTTCTACGCATTAGATAATTTAAAAGCACAGAATTACGGCATTATGTACAATCAGCATCCCCTCATATCTATTATAAAAAAGAATCAAAGCATATGGCCGCTGCTTTTAACACAGATGCCAAGCCATTATGGAAGCAAGTAAGTTTATAATATTACTATGATGATTCTTATGTGTATTCGTCTACATTTGTGTTCTAATTAAAATTTGTTTTTGTCCATAAATAAGTGTCCATTTTGTATTTATCTTCAAATTTTCCACATGCAATTTTTTCTGTATTTATGAAATACTTTGAGTTAATAATAGTAATAAGTAATAAGGTTAGAGCTAATTTGGGTTTTATTGAAATTTCTAAATTTTCACAAAATATGATATTTTATAAATATTGTTTATATCTATATATTTTTAATGTAGTTAGTTATTTACTAATATATTTAATAACGTTTGCAATAATTTAAGTTTATTAAAAGTTTCTAAATTTTGACAGGAAAGAAGTAAAATACTGACCTTATGGCTTATGGTCCTCATGATTTGACCGGGCTATATTAAAATTTACCGTACGCTGTCAATGGGTGGTAGAAACAAACGGTCTATTCTTGTGTTTTAAATTTAAAAAAAAACTAGGTTTATAGTATAATATTTGATAGATACTTTTATTATCTACAATTTTTCAATAGCTTTTATTACATTTTTGACACTTATTATGAGGAAAATAAATGATTTGTGTTGTATTTTAAGTGCCGTTAACGAGAATTTACTTCCATTTCTTATGTACGTACTTTATGATCACGAATCCAAAATGGACAACAGATTTCAAAACAATCTTTTGCACTTATGCAAAGATTCGGCAGATATGATTTTATATGACAAGATTATAGTAAGTATTCTATTTTTATTAAATTAAATTTCTTTTAGTTTACTTACTCTTATTAGAAATAAAGTAAAACGATTTTTTTAATCAGAACTAATTGAGATAGAAAATCTTTTGTGTGGCTTGGCAATTAAAATTAAATATATAAGAAGTTTGAATAAATAATACAAAATAGCAATTAACTTTTTTATTTATCATTATATTTTGATAAGCTCACATGACAAACATTTGGTAATCATAATACCGAAAACAAAAATAAAATATCTTTATTAACTTTTGAGATACATAATCATTCTTAAATATTTATAGAAAAATTTTTCGCCTTTAATGATTGGAAAATATATGGAATAAGTAATTTTTATCTTAGCACACCCACAAAATTAAAACAATCGGGCGTGTTTTGATCTTTTAAAATATTTTGCTAACGAAATAGTCATGAGGGAAAATTTTTAAAGTCAGGGAAGTCTAAAGTTCTTCCTCAAGGTTCTTACCATCCAGCGGAACTACCGTGCGGCATTACCTCGTTACGATATCTTTTTATGATAGTGACCATTTCACAACATCTTCTTTCTCATTCCATCTGTCTCAGGATGTTGCATGTCGAATGCACATCCACTTGGGTTTGCTATCTAGCATGTGCCCGACGATATTCTCTGCGCCCTCTACGGTAATCTTACTTAAGCCTATTTTTCAATATAGCTATAGGTACGAATCATTTAATCCAAGGATCTAAAAATTTAAGTGTATACTGTTTGACTACGTCTTTTATGACGCAGTTCTCCTACTGCAATTCTCCTTGTCTTTTAGCTTAAAAGTGTGAAGGTAATTGCAACTAAATCCAGTTACTGCTGCGGGCCGAATAAGCCCGTTGAAGGGCCAACAAATGCCGCGAAAATTGTACTGGCTATTAATGTTCACGTTGCCCTGATTGCGAACTTTTCTGGTATTTGTTGCGAACATTTTTTCACTGGCTCCAGATAGGTACTACATACAAATCAATCCTCGTGAAGACACTTAGGTCAAAGATCATCAGGACCACATACATTTTCTGTACACTTCTTAGCTGCATCGACTATACACCGTCTTTTTCTACAGTCAATTGTAGGTTTGACATGGACATGTATGCTTTTCCCTCTCCTGGCTGAACTCTTCATTAGTATCATACGGCGAGTCACACATCAAATTTAATGACGCAATACTAGCATCTTTGGAAATATTTTTTATGCTTTTGGTACCTTTGAAGATTGTCTTCATACATGTTAGTTACAAAGCGATGGAATATTCTTGCAGTACTTGGTACAAACTAATATGCAAAATTAATAAATAAGTTGTTTCTATTATTAATACCGTGTAAACTTTTTAAGAAATATGGATTGTACATGATTATTATTTATCGGCGTGTCTTATTTTAGGACTAATTATTACAAATTTTATTTAACACACGTTCTTGAATTCAGAATAGAATTATTAGTTTATGATTAACTGTCGCGGTTCTGTGAGTTACATCAATAATAGTTCAACATCATATTTGGACCAGGCCATTAGTTACCACTATTTTAAAATAATTATGTAAAAAACAACAACACAATACAAAACGAATGCAAATTTTTAACAGTAATAGTATTAGCAGAATATGTACATAACATCCGATTGAGTTTGCGTCATTTTAAGAAAGCATTAAAAATAGTATCTGTTCTAGTCTCCGAGGACCGAACGTGATCTAAGCGCTTTACACCTGATTATAATTCAAGCTTGATTTGCTCGGGAATCCTCCTTGAAGGATTCAAGCAAATGTAAAATGGTTTTTTGCTGGTTTTTCGGTTAGTCAGCAACCTCTCGCACTTTTGAGAAAATAGCTTTCCTGACAATTGAACTGAAAGTGGCTAGAAGCGCTTCTGCTCTTTTTTCCGCAATCGTCTTGATAACTTTGGATGGAATACAGTTTGATTCCGCAGCGGTTGGAAACAAAAATCTTGCATGTTGCTTTAGCCTGCGACCGCGTTGATTTGAGGAGAAATTTACTCAGATTTGCAATTTATTGCCGGCTATGCATTTTTAGGTGCATGGGAAAGAGTTTATTGGCTATTCATAGTTGGTCTTCGCCAGAGTGACCTGTGACAATCATGTATCCAGTGCTTCTTAGATTTTTGTTTATTTTCTGGTACAGTGTGTCTTTTTTTTTCTTAAACGGTTTTTCCTGTCATTTTTTGCTTGGCGGCACAAGCTGCTTCTCTATGTGCTATCCGCAAGTCGGTTTTTTCCTGAGACTAGAGTTTACTCTCAGAAATTTTTGCCGTCTTCAGCTTTATTTTCTCTCCAATAATTCAATTTCATCTTTTAGTGTCTTTAGTGTTTTTTCTTCCAATTGGCAAAAATGTTTCTATTTATAGGTTCTAATTCTAGTCCGTTTTTTATAGTAGAGATGAGATTTTTAGCACTTCTATTAGTATTTTTCTTTTTTCCCACTTTTGATCCTTGTGATACCCCTAACGGGGTATTTTGATTTCTTTGCCGTCCTCGCCCACTTCCACCTAACCTAAGACCAAGGCTCCTTTCACACGATCGGGTTTGCGTTGTAGGGTTTTTGTCGAGTTAGTCCCTTTTGTTGTTCCAATGTGAGTTTTATCACTTTGGGTTGCTGGTATGGTTAACTAAAAGAGGCCAGTTTTGTAGCTCGGGGCAACGCTGAGTTTTTGTCCACTAACAGTTATATCCAATTTTTTTCCAATAATTTTGCTTTTTTACTCTTTCAACTAAATAGTATTATTATAGACTATAGACTAAGTTGTGTTGTTCTGATAATGTTACTAAGTTGGTTAATTCATCATGAACGACATTATTGGCTTTAAAAATATCCTCACTCCTAAATGAATAAAACAACTGAGTATCATCAGCATAAAAGTGAGATTTAGTTCGTTTAAGAATAGAATGAAGTTTGATTGTATAAATTATAAAAAGCAAAGGCCCAAGAACTCCACCTGTGGGATACCTATATCAATTTTATCCAACTCACCATTCAGTACTACTCGACTACTCCGATTGCAAAGATAACTTAAAAATAAATTAATTGCCTTTTTGCTAAAATCTATGTATTTTCGAAATGTAATATTTTATTTGATCAAGCCAACTATTTATTCCACTTTTGTAGTGAAGAAGAAAAGGAATCAAAATGTCAGAAATTAATATACAACAATCTATTTTAGATGCACTTAATCATAATATGTGTAAATTCTAGCTATTTTCAAAAGATCATCTAATAAGATCAACTAGGTACTGCAAAATACTCGCACCGTATCATCCTCAGGCAGTTGCGTTATTGATATTGTGTGCGCATAAAATGATGAAAAACAACATTGAAGGTCACGAAGCTTTAACAATGCTTAATGGATGTTTTGCAGAAAGCGATAGAAAATATGATATTGAGTTGATTTTATTAAGTCATTTATTAAGAGTTGTACCCGTCATAGAATTACCACATCTTTTACAACTATGTAAGTTATTAATTAAATTATTCAAACCCACATTTAACCAGCGAACTCTATACTGACGTAACTTTAAATACCGATAGTATTAGGCTTTTTGGTTATAGTATCGGTCATATACAGCAGAAAAGTTGTGATATTATAGTTTGTTTCTATTATACGCCGTGTGGCTGGTACATAACGACACTAATGCTGCTTAACATTTTATTCTAAATTTATACATATTTAGTTATTTTCCCCTTTAATATACGCCCTTTCTCTAACCCAGCAAAGTTCCATGCAAATACCAATTTTCCAATATTTGAAATAGGGTTGGTCCTAACCGATCAGCTACTTTATGACACGTGCTCTTTTTTTATTTACAGCTACAACAGTCTCAAATTTTGTTCCTTTTCATAAAAATTTTATTTTTGGGGATCAGATAAGAGCACGTGATAGCAGATCTATCACTGGGATCTGATACTTGTCTAAAAACTTTGAATGTTAGGCACAATTTGTACACACACTTTTTGCATATGGAAATTGTTTTGTAAAATTTGGCTTATATTATTTGTTTCATAAATCGGTCGAAGAACTGACGCGGTCAGATTGGATTGGATTAACGATTTATTCAACATTTTTATCCGCTTTTGACGTGAAACAACGACCCCAGCATATATCGTTCTCAACGTCTTCTCGGCAAGAACATGATAAATATTTATTGTCATATACTTCTTGTAACAAATTATACGTTTTAGTAGAGAGTTTTTCCAAATTNCAGACTAATATGTCTATAGATATGGGAGTGGCGATAATATGGCGATAATAAGAAGATTTCAAGCTACACAACTGTCGGTCGTACGACTTTGACGTATACAGAGTTTGCCAGTAGTATCAGTTTTGTTATTTATTAGCCATATCTCGTATACCTTTTAAGATCTAAAGGTTAGAAAGAGGTGGTTATACCGACCAGAACAATGACCATAATAAAATTAATTTCACTTGGCCGTTATACGCGACCATTCCAGTTGCGTTAGTATAGAGTTTACTACATTAATAACCATATAATGTTTCTTTTAGATTTAAACATATTTCAAAAGCAACAATATTCTGCAACTGTTACAAACGCACTGAAAAGCATTTTAATATGTTGGAAGCTACAATTCACCATTTATGATCCGTTAACTGATAGAATTAATACTACCATTGATAAATTATTATTAGTCACACCAAAAGAAACGAACCCTATACCAAAAAAATTTTCAAACGTCCTAAATGAAAAATTATATCTACTTCAAGAAATATTAACGGGTGATTACAATCATGACTTATTACTAGAGGCCCCTAAAGAATTATTATTACCTTTATTCAATCATTTTTTGGCGATATTATACGGAGAAGAAAACCGCAAAACAGCTATCACTGCATTAAACATATTATTAAAATGTATTGAATGGAAACCAATTAAAAGCACGACGTTGTTGCCAGTTTTATTGTATCGGCTTACAAATACGACAGATCCGTTTTTAAATTTAGCTTTGATTCGAGCTTTGCCGAAAGTAGCAGTGCGTGATGAGAATTTGGCGATGGTAGTGACAACATTGCGTGCTATATCTTCGGGACCATCCGATATGCAGATATTGGCAATTTCCGTTTTTTATGATTTATTCTGTATTGATACACGTTGTTTTCCTTATCTCCAGGCTTTATTGAGTCAGGATAACACTGAAAAGATTCAAGAATATGCTATTACGAAAGCTTATGTAATAAAAGAAATTTGCAAGAAAAAGTAAGTATTTTTCAAGTAAAACTTTTATTGGGGGCGATTTTTTCAAGGTCAAATTTAGCATCACGCGAATCTGTTTCAATTTCATTCATCGATTTTATGTCTTCTGTCTTTTTCGCGTCAAATGAATTAAAAACGGTTATCAACTAAAACACTTGTGATATCACAGGTAATGAGCGAATCCGAATAGCTACGACTGGGGACATGTGCGAAAAGAAGAAATCAAGAGAGTTCAAAATAATAATAACATATTTACATATTTAATACTGGGTTCTTCAAAACAACGGACATTATGTTTGATGAATTTCTTGCGCTGTGTTTCAATTTTGCTTTTATTATTTATTATTAGCATGCAATTTCTATCATACGCTTTAGTACATAGTTTCATTTCTACGGTGCTTATAAAGATGAGACACACAATAATTTTTTTTATTAATTTAGTATTGGTTTGTCGGTGTACCGGTCTGAACTTACAATCCATTTATCACAGATTCTCAATGAATCGAGGGATTTAGATTATGGGTTACCTCAGGCATTGGCTTTTGAAGGATTGAAGTATCTTTGCAGAAATGATATTATTGATGGAGCATCAGCTTGGTACACACTTGCACCACGTTTTGAAGATGATACTAGGCCTATGATAATTTCTAGGTAATACATATTTGATGAGTATTAATAAAAATAATCGTTCCATAACTGAATATTACGGTTTGGAGTCAAGTAAATTTTAATCAATTATGTTTTATTTGTAGTTTATGTGAAATGATTGGAGAATTTGCTTTTATTCCGCAAACTGGTCCAAAGTATGATCAACTTATAGAAGATGTTATTAAAAAGTTATGGTATTACATTATTAATTACACAGATGAAGCTATTATTAAAGCTGCTTATAATGCTCTGGTTTGTTTCAATTTGGAACAGGTTACAAGTGGTATTCCTGAAATGTTCTCAGAACCACCCGATGTTTTTGGTTGTATTCATGGTAAGTATTACGTAAGTTCTAACAACCATCTCCCAGAAAAATAATATGTTAATGATGGATGTGATGTGATATGCACATGAACAACAGTCCAACAAGCTGCTCATTATGACTGTTGTGAACTGTGTGTCTTGTAGATCGGATTCATTGAAATTTAGCATTGTTGCGGAAAACAAATACATAACATGAATAACAGTGCTGGCGTCCTAAGAACAAACGCGGTATCTACAAGTAGTACTGAAAGAAATATTATGCTTTAAAGTTTTTTTTTGATAGTCTAAAAAATTACTTGTATATTTTTGCAATATAAAAGTTATTTCTAATTTGTAGGTATTACAAATTTTTGCGATATAGAACTCCTAAAATGACAAATTTAGCAAAAATTATTACTTTTTGTAAACAAAATAGCTGTATCTGTATTTGTTATTGTTACACTAAATATAATAAAATTAAAAAAAAACAAAACTAGAGGTCGCAATGCGTACTTCCATCAATATATTTCCGCCATCAGTTCTTTGCGTAAGCAAGAATAATTATAAATTTAATAAGATAAGTAGAATGTTGGCATGTGTTGGTGGAGGATAGTATAAAAGTAAAGGTGGGATCCGGTCAGTCTGTTCGACACACTTCGCTCGTCCCGAATTTATATAATTTTTATTTATATTTTTGCATTTCGCGGGTTTTGACACTAAATGACACTGATAATCACTATTGGTTTTATATTTTCTCCCAAAGGGAGAAAAGTAATAAATTTGTATATTTTATGTATGTTGGGAGTATTTAATGAAACAGAAACC
>JARJEC010161205.1:0-20469 GCA_030264575.1 Tachinus sp. AB-2021 | reverse complement strand
GGTGAATTAGTGGGTCGGTAGATGAGTCGATCGGAGGGAGGTCTGGTGGGTGGGCCAATGGATGAGCTGGTGACCACTCAGAGGCTCATCCATTGTCCCCACGGTCAATAACGCGTTTAATGCTGACAAGTTAGCAAAGTGAAGGGTTGTTAGTAAAATAGACAAATATATCCTATACCCTACTAAATTTTACCCGCTTGCAATATTTAAAGATAGCTTTAGAAATCATGTTTTGAGCGATCTGAATTAAATTTTTTAGACTCCAGAAAAGACGGTTACTATTCATAAAAGGTTTTAATTCTTTTCAGAATTTTGGTACCCATCCACAAAAAAAAAAACACAGCAAAAGAAAAGACGGTCAAACGGATTACATTTGGCAGCCCTTTAGAAATTAGTTTTTAGACGATTTAATTATCTTTTCTTTTAATTTTCTGTTTCCTGAAAAGATTTTTCTGCTGACACATGGGGCTAAAAATTTAAATAAAAACGAAAATATCAAATTGGAAATCACTCGGTCAAACAATTTATATTTGGCAGCCGTTAATATGTTCAGAATAACGAAATTTAAGGGGGTCGGACCCTATTTGCAGAGTGTCAAAATTCGCAATCATTTCCCGCTAATATTTTGCACTGAGAAAAGGTAGGATTTTCTTTTGTTTTGAGAAAATTAAATTAAGATTTATAGCTAATTCTGACTGTTAAAGTGTTGCGCAAGGTGGCTCATTTGGTACCAAAAAATTGTCAAAACTCAAAAATAAAATATGAGTAAATTGAAAGTACTTAGTAAACGCGTTGATGCTTACAACTTAGTAAAGTTAAAAGTTATTAAAATAAAACACTTTCTTGCGTAGAAATTGAAAACATATCTAGGGTTTGCAAATAAACCCCTACCCCATTAATTGAAAGCCTCGATATCTCATACCGGGTTTTGAACAATCTTTTTTTTCTTAATTTATGCTATTGGCATATAGGGGAAAATTGAGCCGCTGATCTCATTTTTTTAGGGTATTGGTACCCATCTAAGAAACCACACTAAATAGGAAGTTCAGTCAGTCATTTAATTTTTATAAAATAATAAAATTGGAGAGACGTTGATCCCCTAGTCTGGTAAAATTTTCAGTCCAAAAAATTGAATTGCATAATAATTCCGGCTAAAATTTTGTGCTGATTTAGAAAATGCTATTTTTGCCTTTTAACGCGTCATTTATTGAAATAATTTTTTTACGATTCATAGGAAATTTGAATAATTCAGTGATTCCTCAAGATGGGCAGGAATAAAATGAAAGTAAATTGAAATTACTTGCAAGTCGGCAAAGTGAAGAGTGGTAATTAAAATACATTTTCTATGTATAGAAGGTTGCAAATCTACCTTGCCTTACCAAGTTTACAAACCCTTCATCGGTATCTCAGACCATTTAGAAACTATGCTTTGAACGATCTGAAATTTTGAATGCGTGTTATCTTTATATATTTTCTTTTTTCGCACATCTAACTTGAAGATAATAGCTATCCAATTAATTTTTTCATCTAGCGTATTTAGAATTTCATCTTGCATTTTGCACAAGCACACTAATGGTCTATGGTCCGTGTATATTATGGAATGTCATCCATACATGTAGTGTCTAAAATACTTTAAGGCTCATATTATTCCTAATAGGTCTTTGTTGTTGAAAATGTTTGTTCTGTTGGACTATGCGTTTGTGATTCTTAGGACATTGGTTTATCTTGACCTACGATTTTTTGCGATAGCACAGCTTGATATTTCGGAGGCGCTTGAGTAATTATGAATTCCTTGATGAAATCAGGAAACTGCAAAATAGGTTTGTTTATTAGTAGCTTTTTACGTATTTTTTGATCGCATTAATGTATTCTTTGTTGATTTAGCTCATTTTAAAATGCATTGTAAAGGGATTTTTCAGTTTTGCAAAATCACAGATAAATCTTTGATAGTATCCTAGAAGTTCAAGAAAGGATTTGGTCTGCTTTTATGTTCTTGAAGTTGATTGCAGCAAATTTCTCAGGATTTGGTTGGACACTATTTTTCATAATTAGATTATTTTCCTAAAAACTTGCATTTGGTGGTTTTATTAAGATTATGATTGGCCCTGTTTTGAACACACGCATGTTTATGCATTATTCTTACATTATTAATTTTGCAAATAAAAAATTAAAATAAATAATTGTGCTAAACCAACAATATCGGATTATCGGGTAAAAAATAAATTGTTGCGGTCAAGTGCAAATCTATTTATTGAAATCTAACTAACGAGGCTTATAATAGCAATTGTTACACAAAACCCGAACGGATCTTCGCTTTGGGAGTTTTAAAGCGTGAAAAGTCAATAGGAAACAGGCGATAAGTGAACTTGTCAACCAATAAAATTCTGCGGTCTCCGGGCCCTTAGAGCAGAACAAGGCACGAACCGTTAATTATGGGCACAAACTAAGCGCAAAAAATATATAGAGGATGAGCACACTTAAACAAATGGGCACACGATTTCACGCCATTAGAGTTCGCACAAAACAAAAGATAAATCGCGCCCGGAATGATTGTTTTGTTATTTATATTGGGAACTTTCTAAACGTCTAATTAGTGGCGATAATAATTACACATTAATTAGATGGACAAAAAATTGCCGTATTTTTATTCAAGTGCGTGACTCATCGCCGTAATGGATTTGCGGTGAATTTCTCAATGGCAGCTGTAATCGATTTGATTAACTGAAATCGAAAATGATGATTATTAATAATTATGGTTGTGTTTATTATATACAGTTAGATGCTGTATTAATTGCTGCCGACTATTATTAACACACTTATATTCTCTCTATTAAGTGCATACGAATTTTTTTAATTCCTCTCCACTTTTCTAGCAGAAACTGCAAAGAAATTTTTATATTTTTTAAGTTTAAAAATAGTAATATTTTGTTTTTAAAATCATACTTATTTAATACAATTTATTGGGATTTGCAACCCTTATAACAAAAACTACACAGAAAAAACTGTTGTTCTGCTGCTATTTACATTTTAATATTGTTTAAAAAAAATGGTTTTGATTTGATCATTCTGGATAAACAACAGGATAATTGCCACAAAGTCTGCCTGGGATATTTGAAATATAATATCAAAATATAATTTAATTTATTCTAAATAAAAAAATGTATACAAAAAATACATTATTCTCTCTTTATGTAAAATAATGGATTATTCCTAAACGGAATGTTATCACAGCATTACGTATTCATTAAAAATGCGTGTGGGGCCATGTTCCTTTATATCCGCCGGAATAAATATTTAATCAGGAAGGAAGCATCGAAATAAATATCATACAACATCGATCATCTTATTTACAAAGGAAAAATATAAATATATAAATTTAATTACATAAAAAAGCTTCGGGATGAGGAACGATAATCGAAAACTGGATGAAATTTAATTGTATATTTTAGAATATTTTGTTTGGCTATTGTACTCGGTGTTGCTGCCTACCCCGAATGGGAACGGTGTGACTTGGTATGTATATAAGTGATTTTTTATTGATTTTATTAAATGTTATATGACGATGTTTGTGTGCTTATCCTTCTTGCGATAATATATAATAGGTTCCTGCCAGTTACCAAACATATAATATCCATATTAATTATAATATCGAAAACAAGGGGGAGCACAAGGCACATTACAATTAAGCACAACCCCAGCAACCCCGGTACACTGCGGTGCATGTCAAATCGGTGTTTTTCACATTTGTCTAGTGGCAATAATAATAGGTTGCATGTAACATGAATCCGGATAGAAAATTATAATAATAAACAGAACGCACCGTACTTTGTCCGACATGACAAATATTACAATTTTCATTTGCCATCAACTAGTCGGAAGTAATTTTTGTTTGTTGTTTCGAAAGGATCTCTTTGCGCATAAGCGGGTCGAAATATAATTGCTTTATTGAATTTGAACCTGGCGCACATACAGAGGGAAAAAAGCGCGTGTGTAGTACACATACGGTTGAAAACAAATTGCCCTTTAATATGAGTATATGTGAATGGAAATGCGTTCCTCTTTTACCGGATAACGGCATCATGGAAGTTTAATGTTTTCAATTTTCCATCAGCCCGCCCAAAACTCGCATCACTTTCATGTTTGGTTATTTATAAAGCAACTAACAAACATTGGATAAAATTTGATACCCACGATTCTGAATATCAATTGAATTTTAGAGTTACTTCCTTTGTGAACGTTTAAATATATTAAAAATAGTTGTATTTGATAAACGTGTTCAAGTTTACCCCAAACGAGTTTAAAGTAAAATTATTTGAACGAAAAATAAAGCTTTAAAAAATGAAAAATAAATACTGATGCTGTTGGAACCGGATCAAAATCCGAAGAATCCGACCTATATTTAAAAGATGCCACATTCACTAACTTCGGCCGGATCTGATTTTCTCTAAACAAATAAAAGTATAATAAAAATATAAGAACATTCGTTATATTAGTTAAAACTCTTAAAAAAACAATAAAGCGTAGAAATCAACAATTTAAATAATAAAATAAAAAATATAAAAAGTAAAGAATATTGGAATTTTAATATTAGGAAAATAATTACAGTGAAATCTTTAATCTCTAAAAATTTTTTTTTAACAAGACTTACTAGAGTTAAAATCGCTTTACAAACCAAGCATTGGAATGAAAACTCAATATCCGTTGGATAATGTGAGTTTTGCTTCTAATAAAATAATAAGATTGCGATTCTTTATTGAAAATGTTTTTTATGTTAAATTAAAAGTACTGGGATCTTGTTGATAATTATTAGAATCGATTTTAATTTGTTTTTGTAATTTATTAATTTACATCAGTATTCTTATTTAAAACAGTTTTTATTAGAATACACATAAGAAGAAGAATACTCATGTACTATCAACAAATGTATTTGTATGTAATTATTAAATTATTAAAAACACCGATAGTGATTTTAATTATCAGTAAATTTTAATTCAATATAGAAAGCATTAGCAATAAAAACTTGCAATATTGTTATTTTATTAACTTCAAAACTCACATTATCCACCATATGTAGAGCTTCTGCAGAGACGAGAAAAATCTCGAGTTTGTCTCGAAATCAAGATCGAGATCGAGAAGA
Source organism: Tachinus sp. AB-2021 (assembly GCA_030264575.1). Classification (NCBI taxonomy): domain Eukaryota; kingdom Metazoa; phylum Arthropoda; class Insecta; order Coleoptera; family Staphylinidae; genus Tachinus; species Tachinus sp. AB-2021. Next base: position 15,332 of record JARJEC010161205.1, on the reverse strand, counting down.
GATTAATTTTTGCAAGGTCGAGATTGAGATCAGGACGAAGATTTTGTCGAGATCTCGTTTTGATCTCGTCGAGATTTTGTCTTAAACTCGATCTAGACCTTGAAAAATAAAAATCTAGTCTCGATCTGGATTTCGAGACAAAATTTTTCTCGTCTAGGCAGAAACTAAGATAATACTAAACGTAGCCAGAGTAGCCAGAGATTATCTGGATGAAGGGGGAATTTTGCGGTTTGATTGGCCAGCTCTCAGCCCGGACTTGAATCCCATAGAACATGTTTGGGATAAGTTGGGACAACGTATCCCAAAGCATACACCTGCTCCAAGAACTGCTCAGTACCTAAGACAGTTGCTATTGCATGTATGGAATAATATCGACCAAAATGTGATCCTTAATTTAATTCAAGTGTTCCTCGTCGACTCCAAGCAGTCATTAATGCAAGAGGGGTTATACTCGTTATTAGTTATAAGGTTTTTTTTCATAATTTTTGTCATGGTCCTATAAACAAAAATTCGAACTTCGTCGGAACTGCAAATTTGTGATATTTACCAAAATACGCAATAAAAACAATAAACATGCTTTACGTTCAATATTGAATTTTTAATTTAGAGTGCAAAGAACAGTACGATTATTTACAATTTGATAACATATGACATTTAATACCATTTTCTGTAATATTTATTTCTTCCATTTCATTAATATTGCTCTTACTAATTTCTTCTTCAGTTATCCAACTAGCATCATGTTTATGTTCATTTGGTTTTGACTACATATTTTCCAAGAAATCGTAGTTGTTTGTTAGGTTTGATGTTGTTAGGATTAACGCACGTTTTTCTTCAAGATTTCGGTAGAATGCCCTTTTGTTATTTTCTAATAGTTTGTTTTGATGTTTTCTTTCTATTGAAATGTTGTATCTTTCAAATCTATGGCTCATTGCTGCTTGTTTTTGTTGCTCGATCAGGGTTAGTGTTTCAATTCTGTACTGTATGTACAAATAAATATTTTATTTTCTGTAGTAGTTTTGTAGTGTTGCGTCCTTGGGTATACCTTGTTTGCTATACAATATTTTTTCTCAGGATTTCAGTTTTTGTTTACAGGCGTCCTTTTCACGGAGGTTTTTTATGTTGTCTCTGATCATTATACATTGTATTATCGAATTTTCTGTTTTCTATTGATGTTTTAGCAGCACATTAAACTAGGCATATAATTTCTTCTAGTGATGTATTTAGAGTAATGTTTTTTTCAATAATTTTGTTAACAATAAGTTTGCATAGTGCATTGAATTTTTGGAAAATATGCTCTACCAATTCGGTTGGTATTCTCGTATAATGTAACAAATTCTGAAAATACGTTTTGTATGTGTAATGGAATGTCATCATCATTTTCATGGATTTGTATGTTTTCATTGTGTTCTAAATCATCATTTTGATTTTCATTGTTATGTATGTTAATACTTGTGTTTTTTCTGTATTTTCTTCCTATTCCTGAGTTTCAAGTTCGTTTCTCTCTGTTTCATTGTTTGTTTCTTCTGATTTTTTTTTTTAGATTTTTTACAACGTTTTTAAGTATTTCAAGTTTAAGTTGTGTTATTAAGTTATTTTTGATTATAAATATTCTCTCGGTCGCTATTTCTTGAGCAGTTAGGTTTCTAAGCTCTGCATGATTAATAGTTATATATTGATATAGTATAATTAATTGAAGTGACCGTTACTATGTGATAATCCATTCTGATGAAATAAAACAATTTACTATGTTTTTTATTACAAATTTATTCTCTCGAATACATTACCAGTTTCGGCTCCACTAGAACCTTGTTACAAGTTATATATAACTTGTAACATCCGTTATATATATATATATATATATATATATATATATATATATATACCGAAACTAGTAATGTATTCAAGAGAATAAATTCGTCATAAAAAAACATAGTAAATTAATTTATTTCATATTGATATAGTCTTTGTATGTATCCGAATATGAGCGCATTATAATTTTGCTCAGACATATTGTCCACTTTTGTCTTTTCAACCTCTGATTTTTCCTGTTTTGGTGGTTGCCTGTGGCAAGACTGGTAAAACACTTTCTTCGGGTGGAACTAGCTTCATTGTTCCGGCTACTATTTTGTTAGAAGCATCGCTTTTTTGTTGATACGGGTTTGCTTTCTTGCACCCTTTTTTATTCACTAAAGCATTATACTCCTAATGGAGTTTAACTGCTCCTTCTGGAGCTCTCATAATTCATGTCATGGTGAATCAGTCCCGGTTCTCTGCGACATTTTCTCCGCAATTTTTTTCCATCTCGTCCTATCTTTTGTTGCTTCTTTCCAGTTTTTGATGCCTAATTGCTTCAGATCTTTTACAACCTCGTTTTTCCACCTAATACTCGGTCTTAATCTTTGGCATCCTTCCCTGTTTGACCTTCAAATATGTCCCAGCCATCTGATTCTTGCTGTTTTTATGCTGATTACTACATCTTCACCTAGATACTCGTAGATTTCTTTATTTATTCTCCTTCTCGGGTCGTTGTTATCGTTTTTAACTGGTCCTAGTATGTTTCTCAAAATCTTCCTCTCTAATACACCTAAAGTTTGCTGGTCTTTTTGAGTGATCGTCATGGTTTCTGCTGCATACATAATGATCAGTTTTATCATTGTCTTGTAAATTTTAATATTGTTTTTGATGTTTATTACTTTACTTGTTAGTATATTTTTTTGTTTGGAAAAAATGCTCTATTTGCTGCCAACATCTTTTTGTGGGAATAATTTTTTGTCACGTTGTTGCCACTTAGTAGGACGCCCAAGTATTTAAAGTTTTTAACTTCTTCGAATTTTTAGTTCCCTATCTTAGTTTACCCTTCTTTATTGTGCTTTCCTACCCGTAGACATTTGGTTTCTCAGTGTTTATCATTAGTCCCATTTTTGCCTCTTCTGACACAAGTTCCAACTGTATCTTTAATAACAGATGCCGTTGTTTGCATATTATTACGATATAGTCCGCGTATGCAATTGACTGTGCTCCCATTGATCTGTTCCCAGTCTTTGAAATCTTTTGTAGGGTATACTGTAGTGTTAGATTAAGCAAGGTAGTTGATAAGGTATCCCCCTGTAGTACTCCTACATTAGTTTGGAAGTAATCTGTTTTCTGTTTGAACGTATTGGACCAAATTTGGTACCATTATGTTTTTTACGATGAGAAATATGATTTTATCGTTACAGAGGGTGCCGGAGACCACATATGAAATGAACGAAATTAATGGATTAATTTTTGAGTTATCGCGATGAAACAAATCGCAATTTGTAGCTAGTGAACGGAATTTGTATTGTAATTTAGAAGCAAAATTAATGATGACTTAGACTGTCTGATAAATGCCGTCCTTTCACGGTAACGCATTCCTGCGTTCATTAGACGTTCATTAAAGTTCCTCATCACCTGCTCAAACATTTCAACCGGACTTACAGTGATATCACAGCGTATGGCTTCTTTTAAATATGGAATGGTGCGTTTGTCAATGTACACTTTTCACTTCAGGTACCACTATAAGTAAAAATTGCAGGTGAGGTTTAGCGAGCGGGGTAGTCATGAATGGTCATCATGTCTAGAAATCTGGAATCCGTGAAATGTTTTACGGACGACATTCATTGAAACTGAAAGTGTCCCATTCATTTTTCCCCAAATAGGGAATAACAAATTTACGTAGCATTCATTTAGTGCTTTGAATTTAACGTCACCGCCTTATCTTAAAAAAATAAGATCCGATTATTCTAACTTTTGACACAGCACTTTAGCCTTTTCAGTGTGAAGAAGCTAATCGTGAAATTCTTTAGGATTGTTAGATGCCCAATATTGGCAATACTGTTTGTTCACATTGCCATCCAAATGAAAATGTCTTTTGTTTTTAAATTTCCTTTACTGGAATAAAACTTCTTATATTTACTGGCTCTGAGCACCAATTAGTAAACAGTTGAAGATTTTAACTGCTTCAGCATCTAAAAACTAATGTTAGCTGCTTGTCCAACTATTCAAGGCTTTAAAATTAAATGTTTCTGCCTCCAAGTTGTTATTGGAGCTTCAATAACGGCTAAAATTGGTATTATTTTGACACTCAGTACAAGATGAATTTTTAATACTTATAAGACCAATTTTTATTTAATTTCTTTCGGGGGCAGTACCAATTGCAAAACAATTGAAAGTTTTGTACAAATTGCTACTTATATATTATTTTTAGGTGTATGAAACACCATTGAGCAACACAAAACAATCTTGTCTTTAAATTGTTGTTGGAGCTTCAAATTTGCTGAAAATTTTTATTTTTTGCACCAGTTCACAGGAAGCAAATTAAATGTATATCATTCAAATTTTGTTTTTTATATCTTGCTTACAATTTTAATTTTAATCATCTTTTCCTCAATACATTGTTGCAATTTGAAGCATTTCTAATGTGCAGACTTTATTTATTGTAATTAGGGTTAAAGAGGCACTTGGTGTATGTTTTACTGTGTTTTATTTTTAATTTTAATTTTTGTATCTTGACAATGATTGTATGAAATCCGAACATGTCGAAATAAATAAATTGAAATTAAAATACAGTAAAACATACACCATGTGCTTTTTCCCCCCTAATTATTAAGAATTTTTACCAAGGGATAGATGAGACGATATTAAGTTTATTTATTTTTTTAAATTTTAACATATACTCTATTTTTGTTAGGTTAATAAATAATTAATTCATAGTTTAAAAATATCCATCGAATTATGTTTGGAATATCTAAAAATGATTTTTTTAATAATTATATTTCGTTTTGAGCAATTATGAAGAGGTGTTAGAAGTTTGCAATAAATGTTACTTTGAAATATGAGAAAAAAATACAAAAATTATGGATAATGTTTGCTATTTATAGAAGAAATGTTTGTCATTGTTGGCTTACTGCGAGGCGTAAGTTAAACACTTTCCACGAGTGTTTCATATTCTTGTTACATCACTAGTTTTAAAGCTCCGCGTAATTCCAACTGTTTGGGCACGGTGTCCTGTCGAACGTTGTGGGCATCCCTCTACGCATATTCGGACACGGTCGACATTCTTGGTTGTCACCATAGTTGTAAGACGTTTAAAGGATTTTTTGAAACAACATTTATGTTTAATGTTCAACCCAATTAAAAATTGAGGGGTTGTTTTGTTTCACAGTGCTGAAAAGAATTTAATTGAGGTACATTGTAACTCAAAACTATTCATAGGGTGGAAAAGAGATTTTTTTCTTTGTAAAAAATTCCGACACTATAAGAAATGAGATTAGTCGAATTGTCATATAGTATCTAGTGATTTGTGATATAATGCACAGAAACATCTAACCAATTTTAGATATTTTTTATGGAGTCTACGCTTGGAGTAGGAATCTCCACATCCTTGTGCACATATTGTACAAAGCTAATCATACAATTAGTAGGTGTGCAGCTTATTCCGGTCAGTGCTGTTTTATACTAAAAAAAATGTGTTCCATTAATTTGAAAGGTGACAATTTATTTGTAAACTAATTTTTTTAGCAATTTCTGACTTTAAGACTTTACGATTTTTTGAGCAGTACGAGAGGGAAAATCTCATAATTTCTGTTAATTTTTAAAATATTGAAAAGTAAAATGTTACAATATATTAGAAAATCTTTGAAAAACTATGCAAATTATGTGAAAAACGTCAATAAATAGAAAAAAGTTTGAAAATTTTTTGAAATTTTAAGAAATGTTTTCAAATATTGTGGAATATTTTAAAAATGTAGAATATCAAATCGTCAAATTTGTGTCAATCTTATAGTATTGTAAAATGTAACATTAAAATCTTTAATTATCAATGTTTACTAAATACACCGAATTGTGTAAAATGTTAAGAAAAATATGCAGAATATAAAGGAATTTTGAATGTTGGAAGATGTCCGAAAATATTTGCAGTATTACAGAGTTGTTTGAAAATATTAATAAAACCGTATATTTTAAATTAAAATGCAAATATAAAAAGTATTGTGCAAAAATGTCTAAAGAAATTGTTATAAACGCGTCTTAACCGACGAGATTTTTGTAAAATGTTTGTAGAACATTAAGAAAGAAACGAGACTTTTTTAATGAAAATTATTTAAATAACTTTTAATACCAATTCTATATGATGAACAATTTTTGCTTGAGCATCAGTTCTTAAAAAAAATGTGAACAATTATTTAAACTAAATTTGAGTTTTTTAATTTTGAAAATTAAAACAAACTAAAGCCAAAGCAAACAGTTTTGGAAATGATTCGTATATTTCGAAAACATGTTTGAGAGCATGTACATAATCTGCTGGTAATTTTTTCATCGGGAAATATTTAAAATAATTTGATATTGTTGCACAGTGACATCCGGCGCATCCGGCTATAATAATAATATATTATTTATTAAAAATAAAGTTATGAATGATTATCCATTTTATATTTTAAATATACAATGTAACATTACAATAGCTAATTATTACTGACAGCATATTATGATAAGATAATAATAATTTTGTATCTATTATACAATGCTATCTGAAAACCATTTTTGAAACTCGATGTCCTCAATACATCGCTGTGATAATTTAGTAACTGTGTATATCTGTGCTTGTTTTTATTGTAAAATAGGAAATGGATTTAAAAGTAGATGTAAGTATTTCCTAATAACATGTAAAATATATTCTCATAGTTTGTTAAAAATTGACCAAAACAGGATTAACTTGTTTAATATTAATTCAATTCTATTTTTGTAATTGATAGTAGGCAGTAATAGCCATATTCAATAAAAAATTGACAAAACCTTATTATTTTACTCGATTTTAATTATTGCTGTGAACATTTTAAATCTTAATATATCTACTGTAATTAATGATGATAGCATTTATCCATTTATAGAGTAATTTCATTGAATAAACTTTATACTTTTTATAAAAATCAAGATTAGTTGGAAATACATCAAATTACACAGCATATTTGCATAACATACTTATAACTATTAATTATGAAACTAATCGTACAATTAATTTGGGTTCACTTTATCACTTTATTTTTAAGAATAAAAAAATTTTGTTTCAAAAATGAAATAAAACTGTCAAATTAGTTTTACAACTAATTTATTACAAACGTTTTTTTTTTAATATAATTGATTTAATAAATATTTAATTTATTTATTGTTAGAGATTTATTTGGCTTTTTATCTGTTTGCTGAAGTGATATTGCCATAAAAATCACGAGTTATCAAACATATTTTGTTGATTTTGAGTAGATTGATATGTAATAGAAAATAAATGAAATAATATTGTTATATATTTTAATAAAATTAAAATAATAAACAGTTTTTGAAAATTTTAGTGACTAGCTGCATAAATAAGAAAATATGTAATTGCTTAAAAAATTAATAGGGTCGTATGACTCGAATGACACTGTGCAGTTCCTTGCTAATTTTTTGTGTAGTTTTCCGCACAAAAGAAACATAAAAACACAAAATAGTATAATAAAAATAATGAATAATTGAAAATACCGAAAAAAAGGTGAAACAATACGGACGGGTAAAAAGAAACTTTGTTTATTCAACAAAAACAACAACAAAGAAATAATTTAAAAAACAAATTTAAAAAAATCTAAACAAACAAATATTTACGAAAATTGGAATAAGCAAAATTAAATAAAGAATTATAAAAACAATAGAAAATAAACGAAATAAACAAATTAAATGAAGAGAAAAATTAACGAAATGAATGAAAAATATTTAAACATTATTGAAATACACTGATATTAAGCGAAATGTACACCAGCTATGCTTGTAAAAAAATATTGAGAAAGTGATATTAAAAGTTTATGTGTTGTAACATGTGTAACAATGTTTAGATGAAATGTTCTGCACGCAAAACATATTGATATATTTATACCAAATTGAGTTATTTGTTCGTTTTTGAGTAATTTGGTTTATCCGCTCATTGAAAAGTTTAACATATTTAAAATTTTTCTAATAGGTTTACTAGGATTTTCGAGTTTCCTTTAGGTTAGAGTAAAGTTGTACCCCAGTTATTGCTAATTGTTATCAATATACATTAATATGTATATTGATAATTATATTCATTCAATTATTATAAGTAAGTTGGACTCGTTGTATGTATTTTTTAAATTATAATACACACTCAAAATATAGCACATTACCTAAGTAATATTACTTATCAGATATCAGGTGTAATGTGCGCGCTGTATAACGATAATAGCGATACATATCTAAACAACAAATGCGGCATGTTATATATAGTTGCACTTAATGACTTTGATTTTAATTTTTCCATTTTTATATCTATGTGTGCATGACAGATGCTTTTGACTTTACTAATACATCTTAAATATTATCAATATTTTTTTGAAGAAGGATTGACAATAATATTCAAAAAATATTTTATAATATGTGCATGCTTGGGCATTATTAATTATATTATTAATCAATATATGAAAATAAATTATAATATCGAAAACTACATAAAAAGTTTGATCGTCATGTTTTGTTCTACATAATATATATGATATGTAAAAACCGGAATCAAATCCGAAAGCGTATCCGGTCGTATCCATAAAAATGGTATTATATACGAGCTGCCGAAAGCGTACTGTAATAAAATCACGTGAGAGTTAGAACCGGCTAGTTGGCCGCTATTATCAGTGAAAATCAAAGATTTGTCTCACTAAATAGTTAACACAAGAAATACACGCATGTGAGAAATTCATGCGCTAATGTAATAAAGGGACATGTGCCTCAGTCGATTACATATGAGAGTGATTTCAAAGAAAATGAGTGAGATAACTATATAGAATATTTTGAAATTTAATCCATTTCTTGGCCTGATACAATCAAAACTAGCAAACAAAATATTTTGAAAGTTTAGGTATTATTAATTCTTAATATTGTAATTTTTAAATATTACAATTTTAATAATTTTTAAACTTTTTTTAATTTATTATTTTTATTATTTATTTTTCTATTTTTTGTTTATATTTTATCAATAAATATAACTGTTTTTACATTATTTTTAACAAATGTTTTTTTTGTAGATTTTTACCGAATATTTAACAAGATTTGACCCGAACTGAATTTTTCCGTTAATACCGGATTTGCCGGTTTCCGGATTTGGATCCGATTCTGGCGGCACTAGTATGAAAATAAGTTGATTAATTGACTTTACCACTGCGATAATTATATGTCAAGCCAAGAATTAAATATATTGCCAGTATCCTAACGCATGGTTTGAAAGTTTTGTGAAACATTTCAGAGACTGACGACTGTAGTTTTATACTTCATCGGATTTTTTAATAATTTTACTCGACTATTCTTATTATAAAACAAAATTGATATAATTGATAAGGAACACAAGTTTTTAGTTGACAAGTTGCATTAGTCTTTAGCCTTTGGACGACCAGTTGATTTCTTCAATTTTTATGGTTCCCATTTGTCATTACCGATTTTTTAACTCAGTAAATTGGGTTAGATTAGTAGGTTAGGGGAATTGTTTATTTTTGGCACAGGCTTGTGATTGTCGCATAAAAGCATGAAGATCTATTTGAACCACTATTTAATCATCCGCATAATGTGTGTTTTACAAACTGAAGTACTTTAGACAGAAGTTTCTCTAGATATTATATTCGCATTTATAGCTTTGTTGGAACAACGCCAATCTAGGATTGCTTATGCTTAAGAAATTGGATGCCATATCAACATTTTGTTATTAAACTTTGTCTCTTTTTAATATTACATTATCAGGGACAGTCTCGTAATTATTCTCGTATTCTGTATAAACGATCACTGTCTCAGAGTTGGATAAAATGACACATTTTGCCAAAATATTGCAAATAATAGTATATTTATTTAAAAAATTAGATTGACTTTAGAATATTATAATTATTAAATAAGTCTTTACTCCATTCTATAATAAATCACGACCGACTTCACAAAATGCACTTGATTTGCAGCATAATCTCGCAATTCTCTCTAACTGAGCCTCTGTGTATTTTAGAAATTTTTCCCTTTTTCTGAAAGATAACATTCTTACTTGATAGGGTTTTAAACACCGTAGTCTTTTCATTAAGTCTCCTGGTCAGTTTTTGCTGTGAAATTCCAATTTTGTGTTGGCTACTTGAACTACTTTCTCCCCTTTTCATTGGTATAAATCTCGCGGCTATCATTTATTATATAACCACGTAGATTATTTTTTGAAGACGTTTTACATAGCAGAAACCTATTAATTATTTATTTAAAGGTTTTTTTTTCAATATGTGGTTTGACCCTCTCTTGCTCAGATGGATCTATTGTGCATTTCTGACGTCTTACATCTTTAAATTAAACAACTTTTTATGTATCTTATCACAAAAAATATTTATTGAAGATATATAAAAAGTTGTTTTATTTATTAAAATGCAGTATCACACAAAAAGGCTACCACCATTCAACCTTTGGTAAATGCTTTATGCCAAAGGATTGTCTTCAGCTTTTCTTGCTATTTTTGCCGAAGTGAACTGCATTTGCAGAGCATTCCTATGCTACGAAGTGAGTTTTTTTCTCCAAACATCCGTTATATAGTGAATCTTCTTGTATACCCAATCTATGAATGTGCTTGTCTTAACCACAGTGTCCGGTAATCAGTCTTGTAAGCCTTTCCACTTTGATTTGACTCACATGAGATACTCTGTTTTTGAGTATTTTGTGTTGGTTCTGTTATAATATCATCTGGAATAATTTATGTGATTCATTCTCTGGGGCAGCTTTTCCATAAGTTGTTATGTTGCGTTACAAGTTTGCGTTAGATTATTTCTTTTTCAATGTCGCGCGGAATCTTGAAAGTAATTGTGAGCCCAATAAAAGTTTTAGAGGTTTGATGTTTGGCTAGCTGGTCGACTTTAAGGCTCCCTTCTATGCTTTGGTTTTATGGTGTTCAGACCAGGTGTACTTTGTTGTTTGTGGCAAGTGCCTAGAAATAGTCAATGCAATTCAATACTAGTTTTATTTTTGGCGATTATAATGCCTGTAATGGTGCTTGGCTGTCGGATATGATGGTAATCTGTCTGTTAGATTCAACTCCCGACTTACATTATGTTTCTCGTATATCACTTAATGGCCACTTTTGGTTTGAAAGCAGAAGTATATTGCCCAGGGATATTATAATCTTCCGTGGTTTTTGCCTTCATATATTCGAGCTTCGGTGCCTTTTTAGTTCCTAGCTCTATTCATGTACCAGATGTTTCACTGCCCTGGGCCAGGATGCTTTTCCTTTGACCAGTCGTATGACGACTGTAATACTACACTAATGGATCCTTGAATGCGGTTACGTTTTATGAAATCTGATTTTCTTTTCAAATCTCATAAATTACTTCTACTTGTTGAACAGAGAATTGAAATATTTTTAGGGAAGTTTTTTTGCAATGACGTCTCGATATCAGGCAAAGGTTTCTCAGTGCAATACAACTGCTATGGTATCCAGAATGTTTTTTTATCTTCATTGATGGAAGCACGGCAACCTCTTTTTTCATATTTTTATTGCTTATGAAAATGTAATAACTACATTTAAAGCACTGATATTTAATTAAAAGTTGAACTATTGGATGATCCTGAATATTTTTACAGTTTAATTTTAGAACTTAACATTAAGTCCGATTCCACTCGGCAAAATACAAGTATGAAACATAATGAATAATGAATTGAAATGATTATTAATAATTAGTGACATTTACAAAATGCCCATTATTTTTGACGTTTGTGTAAATTTTAAGAATATATAATTTGCAAAACATCATCATTTGATCGACCATCATTGCTTTTTGTGAAGAAATTTTTACGTTTGAAGACCATTGTTACGAGTGTAAATCAGTTGAGCCTAATTATAAAAAATAAATAAGTCCATAATAATAATTTATAAACAATCTATAAAACTATTAGCAAATAGGCCGTTTTGATCAAGCGCCGATAATGGTTTAGATTTCAATAAAACAGTGCCTAATATGGTATTGCCATCTTTAAATGGTTGTATAGATTAACCAAACCACCAAACAACGAAATTAAATTAAAATATTATTTGCGTTTTTTATCTTTAACATATTTATTAAGTACGCTTGATTTTTGATATATTGCATCATTCATGCCGAAAAATTATTAAAATGGATCATCTCACAATATATATTATACTAAGTCATTGTTATATGTTGCAAATAATTTGCTATTGTAAGATAAGCAGCTTTCACAAAAAGTATTTATCATAATCTATGTCGGAATAGTTTTATTGAATTTTTATAATAAATGTAAAAAAAAATAACCACTTATGTAAATATTATCTATCTGTCATTACTTTTCTAATAAAATCCTTTAAAAATGATAAATTGTAATTTATAAATGGTTAGTTAGATTAGGTTTTTGGCAATTCAACTTATTAAGATTATTATGTCAATTATAAATCAAAATAATTTATTTCAACATTAACATTTAAACAATATACTAATAATATAACATTTATTTTTGATTTTTAAACAGAACTGGAGGAGTTTTTCCGATGATAATCCAATCGTGGATTATGTGCTAGCCTATGAACACAATAATGGTAAAAGCAAAAAGAGGGAACGGTTTGAAAAGAGCCTGGAAGAAGTAGGACTGCTATTACGAACTGAAGCAATACAAAATATAAATTTTTTAAAAATCCATGTGCCTCAAGATGTTTTATATCAATACGCAGAAATTTTAAAACTTAGAATGCCACTTAAGCTTGTAAGCAATAATTAATTCAACAATTCAAAAACTAGTTTATACTTTATTTTTATTTTATAGAATACCGACGATACTGGAGATTTAAATATTTTCAATTCCGTTTTTGATAAAGTATTAAATTGTTGTAGAGTTAAATTAGATCCACAAATATTTCCTCCTAAAAAATACAAATTAACGGCAGAATTTACAAGAGATAAATTATATTTGTAAGTTATTAATCAAGATATTAAATGGATTTTATTGTAATCAATGTTATTTCCAGATTTGATGAGAGAAGTCCGGACTATTTTAATGTATGTACACGTATCGTTGTTGTTTCATACATTTTAGAACGAGAAAAATTCGGTGATCAGCAACAGGACCAAGGGATCAAGAAATTATTGTCGGATGGGGTATACAAAGCAGCCTATCCATTACATGATGTAAGTTGTTTGTGGATATATTATTTATTTATTTATTAAATAATGCTTATCTGTTTATGAAAGATAAGTTCGTTTACTTTTATTTTATTTTACAAGAAAACAAATTAAAGTTAATTTGTTTGTGAAATTCTATATGTATTAATAATAATTTATGATTCATAAATTTCTGATAAAAATATTGTAGATATATATTTAATATCATGTTTACGTTATTTATAGTTTGCCGAATAGATTATCTACTATTTCAAGACGAAATATGTTTTATTGCAATTTATTCTTTATTCACAATCAGGAACAACTAATTACCGCAAAATACGTCATTATTATGTGCTGATGATTTTATAACAATTAATTCAATCAATTTAAAAATAAAACTTAATTATTGCACAATCACAATAAATAAAACTTGAAAACATTTGAGTCTATTTTGCTTCTTTTGTTCAATATTTGATTATTTTGCGCTACATTTTTGTTTATTTATGGTTTTAGTTTATTTTATTTTCATTTTAATTTTTTTTGTTTTAATTGTTATTTTTAATTTTTCTTAGTCTTATTCATAAGAATCTTTATATCCATTTCTGAAGCAAAGCAATACGATAGAGAAGATCGCGTGCTTGGTTAAACTTAAACCAAATTTACTGTTGGTTGTTTTGGTCGGTCAATCTTTTTATAGATCTGCCTAAGCTTTTTCGATTTTTTACGGTTTCCAAATAAATGTTTTACTGTTCACCAAGAGTGGTTTTTTCTTTTCACTTATCCAACTCACTATCGCTTTTCCACTCTTTTGGTTATGTCTGCCATGTTTTGGTCTGATTTCTTCATATTTGGTGTGTTTTCTCAGACAGATACTCAACATTTATTTCTTCATGATCCTCTGGGTAGTTTTGAATGATGGCAGGACGGCCATCGTATGAATTGTAAAGGCCCTAGGCTAGGGATATTTATTGCCCTTCTTCGAGGGAATAATTGTGATTGGTAAAAATGTATGTAGATTCATAAATTTGATGATATGGAATGAGCTTAAGAAGGAGACCAAGACCCATTTTTAAGCGGACCCCACCTAGTCTATGATGAGCCACTGACGTAGAAACGGCCATGAATGTATTTTTTGTGAGGGTCATAGTTTCTAGCCCGAATGTATTCACCGAGAATACACTTGTTGTACGTCTTTAGTTTTAATTTATTTTCTTTCATAATTTAGAAAATTTCCTTTATCTGTTAGTCAGTTTGTCAGGATTTCTATGAGGAGTTTTTATAGGTAAGACAGCAATCTGATTGGGCAATAATATTCAAGATCTTGTATACACTTTGCTTAAAATCATTATAAACTCACTATTTTATCACTGTTGAAGAATATACTTTTGTTCGATACTGTGATTTGTTTTACTTCCGAGATTTTTTAATTTTATATTTGTTTTAGCGCTGTTTTTACATTGCTTTGGTTGATCTTGTTTCTGCATCTCGCGTCGGCATCTTGTCTTGGTTTCCAGTGTTTGGCGTGTTCTCCTCTGCTCTTTAATCAAGTTTTGCGTTTATGTTTTATTTTTGTTGTCTTTTAATTTCTATTTCGAGTTTTTGAAGTATTGAATATAATCTAATATGGTTCTATTGTATCCGAAGTGGATGTATCTGCATCCGTTTATAATTTGCACTATGAGTTGATTTTTGACTATTTTCTTTCCTTTTCTTCTAGTCTCAAATATTTCAAAAACACAATTTTTTTTCGGTTATGCGTTTTCCTTGTTTGTGACATTGTATATTGTATTGATTTTGTATGTGGCCACTCTTGGTTCTTGGTGTTTGAGGGAATTGAATATTGTATGGGATCTTAACTTTTTGTAGCATAATAAATATATTTATATTATAAATTAATGATTTTATTTTTATTTGGTTTTTTTATATTTCTTATCGATTTCGATATTTTAATATCATTATCAAGTAGTTATACATTGATTGACAAATAAATAATAAATTTTGATTAAGCCATATTTTTAGGATATTTCAATTTGTCAATATATCAAAATAATATGTGTTGGTATAATAAAATGTGTTATAATGTTAATTTAGAAATATATTTATTAGAGGAGAGTTATATATATATATATATATATATATATATATATATAACTCTCC
>JARJEC010161161.1:0-14360 GCA_030264575.1 Tachinus sp. AB-2021 | reverse complement strand
TTAGCGGCAGAAGACAAACTATCACAACTTCGATGCGGCGCCCTGGAATGTGGTACGGTGGAAATGCGTAATGATCTCAGTCCCATCAAGGGTAAAGGATCCATGGGCGTTATCCCCGCTTGATCTCCCGCTGTAGATGTTTCCACCGTTTCCGTGCAGCTATTGCACCATTCGGGGAAAGAAGCTCTAAATCTACTAAATCCATCTGAAATAAATGAAAAGAAATTGTTAACTCAAAAACAAAGTTGGTTTAAATATATTTTTATTTACCATGAATATTATCAATATTGGATGTTTGTCAACTTTATACTTATTTCCAATTATTTAAGAAAATATTGATGTTGACCATCAATATTTTGCTGTCCAATAAATAAAATTATTTCAACTTCTAATTCAATTGTAATAAATAATAACAATCAATATTTTATTTCAAAATTCGTTCAAATCTCAGCCAATCAATTTTTGAGTTTTTTCAATAAAAAATCAATAACATAAAAGTTATTTGAAATTTAATACTCAACAAAGGAAAAAAGTCTATGCATTTATGTGTAGAATTTTTGCATTAAAGCAGCAACATATCACAAGAATGGTGTTAAGAAAAATTAATTAATTTTACAATTTAACAATAACTTGTGAAAATAATTCCCTGTTCAAATAATAATATATTGATTGGCGAGTTATTTATTTTATTTTTTTCGCTTTTTCCTTTATCAACAAGTCAATTCATTTCTGTCATATTTATATGTAAATTTTACACTTACAATTTGTAATTTTCTATGTTTTGACCATGCTGATGTTGGATGGAGTGACCATCTAAAACGTTCAATTAAATCAATGCTAAAACTCGATTTTTAATTAACGCTTTAAGTCACGAAGAGCCGGTTCAAAAAAGGAATTTAAAATTCGATCTATATAATAAAAATTAGTGTATGCAAAAATTATTCAAATAAAAGAAATTGCGAATATAGTTTTAATTACATGCTCATTATTCTCAGTGGAAATTTATCAAGCAATTTATTATTCAAAAATTATCATTCATTCATGTAATTTTAGATTATTTACATATATTTAATATTAGTATTTATCAGTTTGCACATGACCTTGAGTTTGAGTTTTAGGTATATATATTTCCGTTATCGAATAATAAATATTAAAAATAATATAATTTGTCACGTTTAAATAGGATTTTTTTAAAGTCCTGAAATATAAATAAATATAGGTACGTTTTATCAAACGGCAGACAATATGGTTTAAATAAAAATTTGAAACATTGAAGTTTTTTCTTTTATATTATTATTTATAGCATCGCTTATTTTATTACATGTTTAAACTACGCATTGTTTTTTATTATTTGTTGTTTCATTCAATATAACATTATTAACAACTCTTGAAAAAAAGTTTTTTGTAAAAAAAACTTCTATTCGCTTAATCGAGTTAACTGGGGGCAACAAACAACTTGAAAAAGATCAAAATATTGAAAATATGCATTTATATTATTTCTTCGCGACGCATTTTATTGTTGTCGTTCTTTTTTCTTAATCATCAAAACATCTTTTTCTTTTTTCATTTCGTTTCACAGCATAGCCATAGTCACAGTAAATGATATATTTTCTCGGCGAATCTATGTTCGCTAGAATGCTTTTCTTTGCTTTACAATTCATTTCATATCGGACTGAGCTACAGCGAAGTGTGGCCGGGTTTACCTGGTTTTATATGGCACAGTGTGCACAAGCTGTGACGTTATTATAGGCTATCTTGGAAACTAGAAATGCTAGAAGAATTCTGATAAGATAGTCTCGAGCTAATTTTCTGAGATAAGTTTAACGGTAGTGAACAGATTTTTCTATAATTTTTATTTTCCAAGAAAACGTGATTTTTCGAAATTGGTCGTTTTATAAAATTATAATTGGATTATTTCCTAAGTTATGAAAACAGGACTAACACCATCTTATGGGCACGTAGAATCTAAATTATTTGCAAAGATTGCTCTTTTTTTTAAGTTCTTCATTTCAAAAATATGTATGTGAAAAAAATTAGGCTGCAATAATAATCACAAAATTATTATTTGTTTGCAATAAAATCTGGATGTTAAATGAAGATTTTCCATGACGTAGACAATACACCTACCGGAGGCTCCTCCCAAAAAAAAATTACGAATTTTACAATCTTACTACTCAATATGTTTTATAAGAAAATGTTTGGTTCAACTTATTGCAATCTTGGTTAAATGAAAAGCTTTCCCTAATGCAAATGTTTCATAATAAATATTTGTAATTAACAATTACTTTTTGTTTGTTCGCCTATGAAAAAACCCCAATTAAGCGATTTTAGTGTCATGTACTACCACAAGTGCATATTTGGTTGTCTATTAATGGACGGTAATTGCTCCAATCAAAAATATGCGAGTTGTGCACTCTCGGTGGTTAAAAGCCGAACCCTGCGACTTCACTCCCATCTTAAAAGCTACTTTGCTCGAACTAGTGCTCTAAAGGGTTGTTCACATTAGGACTACTTACATACCATTAAACTAAACATATGTTATGCATAACAGAAATAGCAAAATAAACAAAATCAATAATAAAATAAATAAAAAACCTAGAATGAACAGAAAAATCTTTGCAAAATTAATAAAAAAAGGGCAACTATATGAGATAAAAAAAGATTTTAGGCACTGTGTACAAACTGTAATATAAATATTAAGATAATTAACTTATTTAATAAAAAAAACGTATAGAATCCATAATATGTAGTTATTAAGCCACGAAAATCTATTATAAACCCTCGTAGTATTAATTACGCTGGTATCGATCCGCTGTAAAACATAAATGTATCCTGGTAATTTTGAAATGATCAACTAATTACACAAAGTGAGAGAGGGGGGGGGGAGAATATCAACATTACACTTATTTGTAATGTAATGTATTTAATATAATATAATATATAGATTTCTCCTGGTCGGGATTGAGTCCTGGAGGCTTAACGAGGGCACGGGGTAGAGTATAAAACCAACCAGACCTACTTTCTCCTGGTTGCAGCAGTTGCTAGGATACGGACCAAACCACCATTTATTAGGGTAAGTACCTGTTACATAGCTATTGTTATGAACAGTATGCATACGCGGACGCTTTATTTTTTTCTACAGCACCTGTGTTATAATTAATGAAATAATAAAGCTACAATGTGCATATTTATGTATGTTAATATTGGAAGTGAAATCAATGAAAAGGCCAGTTTATTTATTTACTCCCCATATTTTTGTTACCGATATATCAATATATTATTATCCACGCAAAGATTGGAGTTAAAAATAAACATTAATGTTGATATATTCTATTTTGGTATATCAACAAGTATAAACAATACTGGATTAATTAAGAAAACAATTTAATTCAAAATCAATATTATATGGGCATTTATTTTATAATCGATGGAGCCAAAATATGTTGAATATGTTTATCCATTATAATGTAATTTGCAAACAACACAAGTTGAGCAATATTTCACACATAGAGTAAATAAAAATTAATAATTCGATAAAAGTATTAATAAAAAAACGTATTTTGAACACCATAGTTAAAAAAATAGAGATAACGACTACTACTACAATACCGACTAGATCTAATATTTAAAAATGCAAAGTCTAAGTTTGCAGAATATACAACAAGCGGGCATGTAAAGGTTTTATATGATAAATTCAGTTTTGTTCTGTAAATTTGAGAAAGTACTATATCCATATTAACCACCTTCAATATACATTAAGAGAATTGCCAGTATTTCCATTTTTCCCATATTGCATTTAGCCTAACAATGTGATACTTTTGTATGCTCAATCTTGTGCTTGTTAAGTCTACACTGTTAGTCCTTTAAGCATTTAATGCTTAATTCAACTCACATTTTGAATTTTTACGTTGTCCTGTTAAGAATAATATTGTATGATTCATTCCTTGCTAAATTTCCTACAGGTTGTTGTATTCCGTTGCAAATATGAGTAGGATTATTTCTTTCCTGGTCACGTGTGGGTTCCCAAAAGTATGTTCTTATAGAATGAATGACCCAGTTATTCCCTATATAGCAAGCTGGTCCGCGTTGCTTGAGTCTTTTGATGTTCAGACCAGGTGTACTCTCCAATTGACAAGTGCCTCCAGGCTGTCTATTCACCAATATAGTACCAATTAGCTATCAGATACGATGGTAATATATCTGTTAGAATGTAGTTTCTATTATGTTCTTCTACTTTATAAGAATACAAACATAATGTAGTAGCCAAGAGAAAATGATACGTATTAAACAATTAGCTATTTTTGTACATCTAGGACCTCACAGAATTCAAATAAAGAGACGACCTGCTTTGAACGATGAATATTCATGATATGGTCTCATCTGTATTAAAATATTGACATGCTAATGTAATTAGTCCATAATCATGTATGATGTTAGTAAAAGAAAGCAATTGTTCAAAAATTTCATTGAAATTATTGTTATAAAAAATATACGTTTTTACGTATTTGTCGTACACTACGTCATGTAATATTTCTCAAAGATTTGATTGATACCAAAAAAGACATTATTTTGTATTTAATAAGGGAAGATCTCTCTCGTAGAGATTATAAAGAACCGTCATACCCAACAAATCGGTTTAAACCAGAGAATATCGAGTAGAAAAAATACTGCCCAGATTGCGCAAAAGTTTTAATAGTAAAAGCTGGCATTTTGGCACACGCCAAATAAGATTTTGCTATACTTAACCTTATATTGTTAGTCAGGATGACCCTGGTGTCATTCAATCAAAATCACGGCGAAAGCGGAAGTTAGCGTGTTAAAAAAAATATAATTGCAGATGATGACGATGTAAATAACTTGACCACAAATGAGAACAGGCCACGTTTATGGGATTATAGTTCGTTTCGATCAAATAAAGTGCCAAAACAGTTAATAATTTGAAGATAAGTAAAGGTGGCGGAACATATATCGCTTGATTGTTTTGGTTTCGGTACTAAAAACAGCAAAGCTAATAGATACAACTTCATATGTATGAAGAACCGTACCAACAGCGGCAGTATTAGTATGTTAGTAATCATGATTAAATTAAAAACTATTTTAAAACGTAAAACAAGAATAAGATATTGTGTCCAAACTTGACAAGTACGAAGATCAATGCATATCCCTCCAACTTGTCTTATAATATCAGACAAAAATACGTTGAGATAGAAATCTACTTAACAAATCATAGCAGACACGCACAAATAGTGAGAGTACGCGATGGAAGCAATAACAATAAAATAATTGATACAAGATCCGAACGGTCACTCGAGATCTTTCTTTCAAGTTAGTTCATTTTTTGGCAAAACAACCTAAAAACTATTGGTTTGGTTCAAGATTTACCTAAACGTAACAAGAAGGAATGTGCACTATATTTGAGGACAAACAAAGAGCAAAATAACTCGTGTTATGATGCGAGATTAGTTAGTTCAAAAGGAACATTTACTAGTAATTTCGAGGCTTCAAATAAACCTTCAATTAGTAATCATATTTATACACTTCATAAAAAGTATAAGTAAAATAATAAAATCAAAACGCAGTCAACATTGTACTGATACCCTGTCGCAATAACCAATTATGTGCATCAGAACTACAAAGAAAGTCATACCATGTGTTTTGGCCGATAACTTTGTTAGGCTGAATTTTAATAGAATCAACACCATAGTGGTAACAAACGCCCTTACCGAAATTTAAAATATTATAATTATTAAATAATTAATTAACACGTCATTACTGTTAAAATAAATGTTTCAAAAGTTCACTTTAGGTAGAGATCAAACCCACAACCTCCAGATTACATGTCTAACACTTTAATCAATTGAGACTACCGGCGTGGTGTTAGTACTGGCTTTATGTTTTTACAACCGCGCTGAGACAAACTCAATTTTTGATTTTATTTTGATTTGAATTTATTACATAATTTATATGTCACACATATACACAATGTGTGAGAGTACAACCTAGAGGAGGGTGTAGCCTATTGCTAGCATAAAAATGTCGGCGGTGACCGATATGATACCAATATTGCTATTAATGTGAACTTTTGATACATGAGTAATGGTGGTAATTATTTAATAATTGTAATATTCTAAAATCCAACTTAGGTTCCATTTAATAATTTTATATGTTACTCACTTGTAAACGCCATTTATTTAAACTCTATTGGAAAGCGTGTTTTGTTGGACGTTATTTGTTATTTCGCACTGTCGTAACCATTTAACCTGTTTGCAACCACTGAACAACAAGAACATAGTAACAAAATTAATAATAAAACATACGATAATATAAAAGCATATCGGCTATAAAAGGATAAATGTAAAACGTTACTAAGCAATTATAAATCAACAGCGAAAGGGTTGGAATGGAAACAATGAAAGGACCCCGACAAAGAAACTGCAATGTGCTGTTAGAATTGTTTCTGGAAAAGGCAAGCATTTCTCGACATATTACAATATTTCTTGCTGCATTACGACTTGCAAAAAGTTTAAAATCGACTATTCAATTTTACAATACTACAAGCTGTGGTAACAATCAAATACAAACAATTTTTTACATTTCACAAAAGCTCATCAGTGTTCCTAAGTGCAAGCGACAGAATGGCTAATTTTAACTTTAACGAATTTCCCACACAAATATAACATAAACTTTTTAGTTTCAACATTTCTTGTTTCGTTATCCAGCTATTTATTAATTCTCAAAACATGATAATTTTATTTGAACTAACGCATATTGTAATGCAGTCCGTGAGTGAGTATCATAATGTTTGTCAAACAATGCTAACAAACAAATACAAATAGAATGAAATGAAAATACTTCTAAAAATTAAAAAAAAAAAAACGAGATAAAAATAAAATTTATAAAATTTGTAAAAACTTAAAATTATTAAATTGATTAAAAAAAATACGCTTCAATGTTGCATGGATAAAGTGAAAAATATTTTGTCTGTATAAATTAACATTTAGTGGCATGTCTAAATTATATGTTGATGACTAGTAGGGAAAGAACGTAGAGAATTTTTGGTAGTAATGTATTACGTGGAATACAAATAAACAGTAGGAAAAATGGAAACCGGTCGGTGATTAATTCACATTGTATGAATTTTGTTTGCTTATCTCTGAAATTGTTTAAAGTAAAATGCGAATATTTGCAATTCCATTGCATAATTCTTTACTAATTTGTTCAGTGCACATAATTAATAGATTTAAATGATTCATTAAATATTTATTTTAAATTTGATCTTTTAACTATTTTCAACAATATAGAATTTTACAAATTTTAATATTGAATAATAAATACTATAAAATTGGAAATTTCAACTTAAATATTGAGTTTTAAACTATCATTCGTATAAAGATATTTTCATATCCTTGGGTTGGCATGTTGCAAGGTACTCTGAATAGAGGTGCATACCTCAAAACACGGGTCTGGATCATATGTCGATAAAGATGCCTTGGAGGTAAGAATTGCAATCTTAGATTACAAATTGATTGAAAAATGAAAAAACCAAGGGTTCTCAAAAATTGTAGCTGTCGCGAAAAAAAAAATTAAATAAATGTTTTTACGTTTGTGCTATTTAAATTAATACTAATCATATCTTTTAAAGTTTACTCGTGATATATTTATTTTAATATTAAAAAAATTCTCAAAATGTTTCAGCAAATTAAAAAAGTTTATTTTGGCATAATTAATATATCCTAGCAAAGCTTCAAAATTATTTAAACAAACACTAAATATGCTGTCGTTTCAGGAATAATCGGATTTGATAACAATTACAATTAATTTCATTTTGATCTATTAATATACTCGTCCAAATTTTATTCCTTCATCGGTGTATTGTTTATAGCAAGTTTAAACAAACTTTTTGGATTTGTAATTGAAATGAATATAATTTACGAAACTTAAGACGTTGTTTTTACCTTTTCTTGAGTAAAAATAAACCGAAAGAAAATTTGCTTAAGGAAATTGGAACTGTCGGCTCAAAACACTCCATCCAACCACAGGTTTTTCTGATTTGTAATACATTAATTATTAACAATTTTATCAAACTTATTTACGACTTCGTACGCAGTCTCAAGGATCTCACTCCGGATCAATTTTGTTATTAATTATTTAAAGACATTTTGTACAGGCGTGAGGAAATATTTGTGCTATGGCAAAAAAATGAGATTTACATAATCGCAAAGATTATATAACTAGCGATGGCAAAGATATTTTATATTTTAAATATTTCTAAAATAATAAAAATATATCGAAATAATAATTAAACAAATGGCTAATGTAAATAGTTTTACAAAATAGTATTTCAAATAAATTATGTATGTATAATGCTAAAACAAATTAATTAGTAATTTGTAAACATACATGCAGGAGGTATGGCATGATATCAATTCAGAATGGACTAAAAATAAATTTTATATAAAAATTACTTATCAATTCTCAAATTCTGTTCTGAACATAATAGTTTTTTAATTACCCAGAAATTAAAATTCAACTGTTATTGTAAAACATATAAAAATGTCGACAGCAATGCAATTACAGTTCTCTACTTTGTCAAATTAAATGGCCGATGTGTAAATATAAAACAATATGTCTGTCACATATATAAAAAACGCATTTGCCTATCCTACATACTCTAGCATTTGCTCTCATTAGATACATCAATTTAGAATTTGCATAATGTACTTTTTTATTGTTGACATAAATTAATATATTTTGATTGCCATTATTTACTTTATATTATTCCAAGGAATACGTATTATTTAATCTTTGAAAATAATTTATTTGAAATAACCATTATTTATTGAAAAAACCCTTATATGAGTCAATATGACCCGAGCAGTACAAGTGTAGTTTAGAAATGAAGGGTGCAGAAGTTTAAAAACAAACATGTAATAATAAAATCGTTTTTGGTTAATATATTAACGATAATTTCTTAGATCGTATTTGCAAAAGGTGTCAAAATATTTAATTCAAATTATTTTTTGAAGAAACGTCACGATTTTGAAAAATAATTGCAGTCATACAATATTAAAGAAATGCCAAAAAAAGTTTGAATGTTTTTTTCGAAACAATGTTTTTGAAAAAACAGAAAAAACATGATATTTTTTATTATTATAAATTTGAAACGTTAGCAAATGTTAAAAAAAAGCAATGAAAAATGCTTTTTACGACATTTAAAAAGTATTACAAAATATGATATTTCAAAATGTTGATAAATATTGCAAAATTAGAGAAAATGTATATGAAATGTCACTAATTATTTAGTATTGTCAATATAGTTTTCAATTTTCTTAAAATTTTCAAGCAGATGTACCTGTATAAAAGCTTTAATCGCCTTAAAGATCATTTGAATTTTTACTTCAATTTACATAATATAAGCACAAAAGCTAATGAAGTATTTGTATATTTTATTTTATACTTATATTGCCAGTTATATTATACCTCTTAGATAAAAGTTCAAGCTACTTGGAGTTCGTTCAGTATAGGTCATTTGTTTCTAATAGACAGTTGTTTTTAAAGATATTAATTATAAATTTATATAAAATTACTACATAATATTATAATACATCTCATATTTCAATATTGTACAGAACAGCACTCGTAATTTTAGGATACTACTTCCGCTTAACTCGATACAAATGCCATTGATATTAAGTCCCAATTTAATGATTTTTTAAAATATAAATCAATGATTAGCGCGTTAAATTATATTTGCAGCTAGTTACATTATTTGTTGAATGAATGAATAAGGATTCACCAATCATTTGCAAACGTAAGATGTGCTGTAACCGAGGTAGAAGAATTAGGTCGTAAGTTTCCCCCCGCGTTTCTCGGGTCATGAAGGCGTATATTCAATAATTCAGGAAGATCAAATAGGTCAGGTCGTGTCGGTGAAATTTTCTGAATTGCATAATGGGTCATGAAAAGCCATCCGCATAAAAAACTCCCATATTTGATAAAAATGTAATAACACAATTTAATGTTTCCGAGCATACCTACTGTTTTAAAAGCACATACATAAATAAGAAGAATCTTATTCGTGTATATAATATAAAGTTTTTTAATTCTTTTTAGGTAATTATCGTTGTTTATTTCAATTGACTCAACTATCGCAGTCGATTAAATTATGTTTGTAATAAACATTGGTAGATTGTACAGTACCCGTACAAATACGTACTTTTCCGTTTTTACCCGATAATTATATTTTGCAAGGCAACCAACGTTAGGCACAGTCAACACTTGGATGGGTGATTGCTTAAAACCACCTACCCGTACCATTCGCCATTGGGAAACATTAATGGCCCTCTAGATCTCAAATTTGAAGAGTGAAAAGCCTTAACTCAACATATACACGCCTGAAAGACCTCAAGGGCCAGTTGCACAAAAAATAACAAAAAAATAAAAATACTATGATATTGCGTTCGCTTTATATACTACCAAATCAAATGTATTAGTGCCATAAATTGATACCACAAATAAATCAAACTTGACAAATCAATTGACAAGCGTGTCAGAAATTTCAAATGGTTTTCCAAATATAAGGATTTTCTATATTTTTTTATAAAAGTTTAAATTCACAAAATGGTTGCTTCTGTATTAATTCATTTAGATTGTAATTTAATTGAATATCTCGTGCACTTTTGAATAATAGTAATCGTACAAGTAAATTTGTCTAGTATTATTTCATGAAACCTTTCAATAATTCTCAAGAAGTTAATAATTTCACTCATAATCATCAATGTTCTGTTTTAGCAAGTCTTACGTGCCTCTCCTCAAAACGGTTTTCCACTCATTTCTGCATTTCACTGTACCTGCAAAAAATTCAATTTTGCATCCACTAAACAATCCCTTCTCTATCTACTTTCTCTTTCTTTTTATGCTTGCAGTATGTACAATCATACTTTATTCTTCTCAATACTTGTTCAATCCAAACTAAAGACTTAATGCCCATTAATCTCCCTCAGAACCACATTCCAAATGCTTCTATTGTTCATATTTCACATACGCATAGCAAGACAAAAACATTTTACAACTTTGAAACTCCAAACCTTGTTCTTCTTTCTATGAGCTTCCTTTGCTATTGAAATGCGTACCCTTATTTCTCTCCGGTTTATTGAATTCCCAGTAATTTCGATACCAAAGTTCTACTTGTTTCAATTTATCTTTCCATGTACACGTCAATTTCTGCCGCCTATACAATTCTCATTCGTTCTTCCAGTATGCTCATACCCGTGTTCCCTTTCCAGCACTCCGCTACCATATTTTCAAGATACATATTAAACAAGGCTGGCGATTTCAGTTTGAAATGAAGTTTGTGCTTTTGTCATTTAACATAAGTTGTCTCATATAATACCTATCAATCTTCTATTTTTCTAATCTAATCCTTTTGCTTTCAAAATATTCATCGGATTCTTCCACCAAACGTTTTAATAAACCTACACGTAATTAAACTTTTATCTTTCTATCAAGTACCTTTTTTCAATCGTCTAAACAATACCAATGGCATCCCCTGAACTCATTCTTTTTCACAATCTACTTGAATATGCAAAAAATAACCAAACTATTATTTTGTTTAATTATATTGTTTTTGTTAAATTTGACGCAACAAAAAATTTAAACTGAATAGAACTGATAATTAACTTCAACCTTAGTTTTTTCGCTTCGTATGTAATTTGAATTGGCTCTTTTCAATTGATTTTTGGCTGTATTTACATTATATCACTATGGCCAATAAATTCTAACTTTATAAGCGAGTTTGGCAACGGAGCCACCAATAAAAAGTAGTGCCGCTGAAATTCAGAACGTACTGCGTTTTCCATTGGTGAGTGCGTTTACGTTGTAATTTTGTTCTAATAAACTTTAAATTATAGTAAAAATAGTTTTATTTTAATAAATCAATCGGACAAGAAATCCCCACGTTTCCTATATCCAAAGACAAATCTCTAGAAGAAAGTCTAGTAAAATAACTGAGTAGATAAACTTATATGATAATGCACATTTGATTCGCCAATTAATATTAAAGGAAGTGGACATAATCATTTATATTTCGTGGTTAATTCCCACAAACCCTAAAATGTGTTTCAAAGAATCAAATCATCACATCTTACACGACGGATAGAGTGAATGAGTGAGTGCGTCCGGACGTCCGCCGCCGCTTATTCTTTTGTATTTCCCGGAAAAATCGACGCACTTGGACGATCTTATCCGTTATTTATGTTAATTGGCGTGGCGCTCTGTTACTTTTTAAATATCAGTCCAAGTTATTATTCCCATATGACGCGAAGGTCGGTTGCTTCTTCAAATATACCAAACACAGTGGCGTGACAACATTATTAATTAATATTAAAAATTGGGTGCAGGTTTGTTTCCATGTTCTTTTTTAATACTCAACATTTTTAATCAAATTTTAAATAAAAAAACACAACCTTTAATTTAATTTTTACTCACAGTATAAAATTTTTAATACATAACCAAATTAGCAACACGGCAATTTTCTGTTAGATATTATTAATATAACTAGAACTAGATTTCCAAATATAAACTTCCATATAACAAATTATAAAATAACTTTAATTTTGATTTTAAATAATTAGAATCCATTTGCATATAAGATCAAATTTAACCAAAGTGTACTTGAATGTTTAAAAAAAAACCTTTTTGTTACATAATGAAGTATTTTAGTGGCTTTTCTATCTAAAAATATGTCGCTTGTTGCATATCTATTTGCGATTAGCAATATTATGCACATAAATAATGCTGATACGACACTGTGTGTCGGCTTTTAATAAAATACACGGCGCTGATTGTCACAGGAAGTCGTTCCGAGCCCATCCTTCTCGGTTTCCGCTTCTACAAACAGAACTCCCACAAGACTTGCCTGCTTATATTTATATGTGGTGATCGCTAAAAACGGATCTGTACTCATCATCGCACATCGTTTATTTTCATAAAGTAGTCTAATTAAAAGCATGTTTATGGCCATAATAACTACAAAGTATTAATACATTTAAAAAGCAATATCGTGTTGTGTTTTATTTGTCGTAGGTCGGCTGGTGCTAACATTTTCGTTTTATTTTAATTATACAGGTATAAGCAAGCCGGTCAATAGCAGACGTCTGGATGTAATTTCACAGCAGCACAAATAATCAGAAAGATTTGCTATAAAAATATATGATTTGTATTACATACAGATGAATTGAAATGTAATCTTCAATATAGTACGAACTGTAAAGTATAACTTAATTTTGCATTATTGTTTTTCTATAGTTTGCTAAAATAGTATTAGTATATTTCAAAACTGCCAAACCAAAATATTTCGACTAATAAATAATGTTTTCAAATATTAGGCTGGCTTCAATTTTTGTAAATACAAATGTTGAAAAAACTCGAGAGAGAGAGAGAGAGAGAGAGAGAGAGAGTCCAAAATAAGAAAAATGTCGTGATGTGTTATAAATGTTGAGAAACCTTAAAAATATTGTGAAAAGAAGTGAAATGTGAAATAAACATGTAAAAAAATCGGTGTTTGTCAAATGTTGAGAATGTCGGAAATTGTTTGTGAAATGTCAAGAAAATATTTCCATGATATTAGAGAATTAAAAAAAGTTTTAAAGACTTTTTTGTATAAAAAACTCAAATTCATATCTGACCGAATTTTAGTGATATATCAAAAATTTTAGATTTTTTTAAATTGCTTTCAAACATGTTTGAAAGCAATTTAAAAAAATCTAAAATTTTTGAAAACTTTATCAAACAAAATATTAGTAATATTTAGAAAACTTTATTAAAAAATCTGTAATTCCGACAGTGGTGGTATAATATTTAACTATCAAAAGAAAGTCCAATAACTCGGATTAAAAAATAATGTTTCAGAAAAAAGGATGCTATCATATACTTTTAAAAAATGTTGCACAGTTTCGATGCATTTAAAGTTAATTTTAAAATGCATTGTTTTTGAGATGCTATTTAAGTGGGGTATCCTGTACAATTTTATAATAGTCCGACAGCACTACCAAAAAGTTTTAAACTAAAAACTGATTTTTCTCATTGTTATAGCAGTTTGTCATTTGTTCAATTTTACACAAATATTCCGCTGCATTAAAACAACCCCTTTGGAATGTCACGTGGTTATTGCGTGAGTAATAGTTTATTGGTCGGTGGAAGTGTTACATTATTCACGGCGCGTTTTGTTCGTTTTATATAGTTTCGATGAACTTCTCGTATAGGAAATGTATTTATTTCCATTATACTCATGTCTGCAATAAAAAATAATAAGTGTCGTATAAAGAGGATATCCTCTCGCATACAATTGCACTCGGCACTCG
>JARJEC010161145.1:0-19189 GCA_030264575.1 Tachinus sp. AB-2021 | reverse complement strand
GACATTTCTTGTTTTGCAACATTTTGTACATTTGGCAAACAATGAACTATTCTATTCGATTATTTAAAATTTTGCACACATGTGACATTTTGGAATAGTTACTTTACTATTTTCAACTTTTTCCGATGTTTCATGCCATTCGCAAATGTCTTTTTCTCAACATTTTGATAAAAAAATTATTACATTTATTTACAAATTGTGCATTTTTTGACAATTTTTCAGCGTATCAGTTTATCTTTCGATATCGTTCAACATTCCTCGAAATATTAACCGCAATCTATAGATGGTTTTCAACCTTTCTAACATTTGGCAATATTTTGATTTGTCAAAATTTAATAACACAGTTTTTAGCAAACAATTTCTTTAAAACTTCTGTGATTTCTACAGGTTGCTTTATTTAAAAAAAAAAACATTGCATTATGGAAGCCACAGAATCTTCCTGATCTGTTTGAAATTTTTAATTTACGCAATCAAAAATCTCGACGCAATAATTTATTTTGTAAACGATAATTACATTGATTTCCCTTATCAATAAACCAATTCCAATTAACGATGTTATATAATACACATAATATTAATATAATACATGATATGTTTTTAGTTTGTTTACGTGCTTAGATAGCAAAACAAGGTTTCCTGATAATTGCCATGTTTGTCTAGATTAAAAGACATATTTTTATTTCAACGAGTTGTCAACATTTACAATTAATAAAATATTTTGCTCCTTGTTGTATATTGGGTTGCGTACGATATATATTTGATATTCTGTTATTTCGATAGTGAACATATATTTTTATAAATTTAAAAATGGTTTTCTGTTATTCCAAATAACAGAAAACCTTTTTTGAAGGCCGATTAGAAGTTTTTTTCTTTGCCTTTAATATTTGTAAAATTTGCTTGTTGGACTGGCATTGATTGTGTTTTGTTTTGCAGGTTCTCTCTGGGGACTCTGTTATCATTAGAGGCATTTCAGGCGCACCGCCTCCGGAAAGACAAATTATCTTCTCTGGTATCACCGCTCCAAAACTTGCACGACGTGCAACTGATGGGTAAGGGGCACCATAATAATTTTTATAAGTTAAATATATTTAATATTATCAGTGCTTACGTTAATTGATTATTTTGATGTTTAGCATCAAACCATTTTTACAATTGATATTGTTATTTGTATAACAGAACCGCTTAAAATAAATAAGTAAACGTGAAATAAAAATGATTGATTAAATGAAATGTCAATTTATTTCGATAATGCATCAGAACTTTTATCGTATTTAAGCTCCGACGAAACTAAAGACGAACCATGGGCATGGGAGGCCAGAGAGTTCCTCCGCAAGAAACTCGTTGGTGAAGAAGTCCAATTCCGTTGCGAGAAACCGCCAAATGCGACGCGTGAATACGGCGTCGTATTGCTGGGAAAGGACCTGAATACCGCTGAGAACATAACTGAGTCGCTGATCAGCGAAGGCCTTGTTTCGGTGCGCAGGACACCCGACAACGCCCGCTTAGCCGAGCTCGAAGATGCAGCAAAATCTGCAAGCAAAGGTAAATGGGGCGGCAGCAATTCGGAACACGTGCGCGATATCAAGTGGTCCGTGGAGAATATGCGCACCTTCGTCGACAAGCAAGCCGGAAAACCGGTCAAAGCTATCGTCGAGCATGTTCGTGACGGCTCAACTGTGCGTGCTTTTCTCGTTCCTGATTTCTACCACATCACCTTGATGATATCGGGCATCAGATGTCCGGGCTTCAAATTGGACGATAAAGGCAAACCAGACCCAAATACTGAAGTGCCATTCGCTAAGGAAGCACGTTACTATGTTGAACTCCGTTTGCTACAACGCGATGTTGAAATCGTCCTGGAATCGGTCAACAACAGCAGTTTCGTAGGCACCATCCTCCATCCAAAAGGCAACATTGCCGAGCTTTTACTGAAAGAAGGTTTGGCACGTTGCGTAGATTGGTCGATCGCTTTCATGAAAAGCGGTGCTGATAAATTAAGAGCGGCCGAACGCAAGGCAAAGGAAGGAAGAATGAAGATTTGGAAGGATTGGCAGTCGACAGCCCCGCAATTAACGGGCAAGGAGAAGGAATTCACGGGCACCGTCTTCGAAGTCGTCAATGGTGATGCGTTGATGGTCAAAATGGCCAATGGATCCTCCAAGAAAATCTTTTTGTCTTCCATTCGCCCACCGAAGGAACCCGGCCGGTAAATAATGTCATTTTAAAACCGAATCAGATCTACAAATTTTTCGTTATTCTCAATACATCTAAAACAAGTATTGGTCTTAACTTATTAGTGCTATACAGTTTAACCTTCCGTCGGGCGCATTTCCTAAATATAGGTGTCTGCATCAATTAGATCAGTTGTGCCCGATGAAAGGTTAAATGTAAAGAACTTTGTTTGCATTAATTATTTTCTTCAGTGCTGCCGATGAAGAAGGCAAACCGACACCAAGAGCCAAAGGATTCCGCCCATTATACGACATCCCCTGGATGTTTGAGGCACGCGAATTCCTCCGTAAGAAGCTCATCGACAAGAAGGTGCAAGTGACGATCGACTACATCCAGGAGGCACGCGATAATTTTCCCGAAAAAACATGCGCCACCGTCAAAATCACTGGTATCAATGTGGCCGAGGCGTTAGTATCGAAAGGTCTCGCCACAGTCGTCAGATATAGGCCCGATGATGATCAACGCAGTTCGCATTACGACGAGTTATTGACAGCTGAAACTAAAGCCATCAAATCACAAAAGGGCATCCATGCCAAGAAGGACATTCCCGCACACAGAGTCAACGAAATTGTAAGTACATTCAATCAATAAGAAAATGATATTTTTCTGGCTTCTTATTCTCGAGAATTTTTATTTCTACTTTTTCAGGACGCCGTGAAATCCAAACAATACCTGTCATCTTTCCAACGTGCCGAACGCATTAACGCCATAGTCGAATTCGTGGCGAGTGGCTCCAGGATGCGTCTATACATCCCGAAGGAACACTGCCTCTGTACATTCCTGTTGGGCGGCATCAACTGTCCACGCGGAGCACGCCCGGCCATGGGCAATGCCCCTCCAAGCGAAGCTGAGCCATGGGGTGAGGACGCACTCGCATTCACCAAAGAGCGTTGCATGCAGAAGGAGGTCCAGATACAGGTCGAATCTACCGACAAGGCCGGTAACTTTATCGGCTGGCTGTGGGCCGATAACACCAATCTATCGGTGAGTCTTTCATTTATAATTATTTCAAATTTATTAAAAAAAATATTGCCAGGTTGCTTTGGTGCAAGAAGGTTTCGCAAGTACCCATCCCACCGCTGACAGGTCTAAGTACTTCAGAGAACTGAAAAACGCTGAAGATACGGCCAAGCAACGAAAGTTGAGAAAATGGAAGGATTACGTCGAAGAGAAAGAAGAAGAACAGAAAATTGAAGAAGATCGAACAGTAAGTGCACATACTTTAATTTCATTTTTACGTGACGATTAATTATTTGATTCGATTCAAACAAAAATATCAGATTAAACGAAAATTACGCTGTTTTATAGCTTTAACTATGGTTTTCCCACTCAAAATACGGTCTGAAGCTTAGATGCAAAAAGTACAGTCTCTGGTATTAGGAGCATCAGCACCAAACTAAATGATTATATTTGCATTCATTTAATCGATGTCCGGATTTTGTTTGCAGTTTTATTTCAGGCAAACATTCATTACGATTATTTTGCAGAATCCTGACAGAAGCGTGAACTACGAAGAGATAATAATAACGGAGATTAGACGCGAAGGAACCTTCTTTGCACAAAGCTACCTGCACGGACCAAAAGCAGAAACATTAAATGAAAAATTACGTCAAGACTTCCAAGCAAATCCACCACTTCCAGGTGCATACAATCCAAAACGCGGAGACATCTGTGCAGCTATATACACAGTTGACGACGAATGGTACAGAGCTAAAGTTGACAAGGTTCAAGGAGGAAACGCCACCGTTCTGTACATCGATTACGGAAACATGGAAGTACGTGATTAATCGATCAAATTTTGACAATGTTTTAATTTTGCGTTTATTTAACATCAGACGTTAAGCACTTCCCGCCTCGCAAGTATACCCGCCGCCTTCGTCAGTGAGAAACCATACGCCACTGAGTACACCCTTGCCTGCGTCAGCATGCCCAAAGATCCAGAATACGTGGACTTGGCGTTGAAATATCTGCGCGAGGACACCGCCAACCGTAAGCTGCTCCTCAATGTCGAATATAGAGCACCAGGTAATCCACCCGCTGTCACCATACTCTCCGAAGATCGTGAGGAGGATCTCGCCAAGAATTTGATCACCGACGGTCTCCTGCTCGTTGAAAAACGGAGAGAAAGACGACTCGCAAAACTTGTAAGTGCTAAATGTAAAAAACAAATTTCAAAGAAACAAAAATTAGATCTTTTTCTTTGCTGTTAATAAAGTTTAATATTTTTAACTTTCCATGATATAAGTTACTTTTAATATGCTTTTTCTTAAAAAATTTAAAATCTAAGCAGAGTTTTTGAAAAAGGAATTCTCGAGTACTCAAATTTTTGGCAGTTTTTTCTTCATAAACTTTCATTAAAAGCATTTTAAAAAGTGTAAAAATTCTGTAAAGCTAGTTAATATATGTACGTGTCCGGGCATAAGAATATAGATCGGATGACGTTAAAATTTGCGTTTAAATGCTTATTTATTATTTGTTTAGATGAATGAATACAGAGCGGCACAGGAGACTGCAAAGAAGAACCATTCGAACATCTGGGAGTACGGTGATATTACCGAAGATGATGCCAACGAGTTCGGACGTTAATAATTTTTAGTAACGGTGAATGGGGAATGGAGCACTGTAAGCCTACATTATTACATTTTTTATTATAATAAACTCAACAATTAGTTATTATATATCTATCTATATATAAATATATAATAGTGACAAAGGGGAAAAAATAATACATCCTATATTATAAAACGAAGAGACAAAAAAAATAATAAGCATGTTTTCTATTTTGTATATTATAAAAGTTATAGGTGTTAAAAAAGAAGTATATAATATGCAACATACATACATTCATACATACATCCTGCCATTATTTTATTGTGTTGTGAACGATTTGATTCATTATCGACTGTATAATATTTTTTTATTAATTAATTCATTAATTTTTACGAATCATGTTATAATTTTTTTTTACCGCAATTGTTTTCCAATCGATTAATTAATTTTATATTCGAAGGATTTGTCTATTTCCGAGATCCATATTTTTGTTATTAATTAATTATTTTATATGCATATCTGTATGTGTGATTGATTAATGTAGGAGAGAAGGCTCTGTTTTGAGAAAAATAACAATAAACACACGAGAAAAAACATAAACCCGACGCACGAAATCATTAATTTTCTTTAATCTTTTTCAGGTTTGATTTTAGCCGCAACTAGTTCAACCTCCCTTCCAAATTATCCCAATTATTCAATTATATTTTATTGTTGAGATGCGATTTTCTTCGGTGTTTTTTAATGTTTCAGAATTCGTCCAAAATATCACACGCGGAACGAAGGTAAATTTATTGATTTTAAATGGCATGTAATTAGAATATTTACTTTCGTTATACATTTTTTTGAAGCATATTAAATTTTATTATAAAAATTACTTAACACATTTATTGATTGTTTAAAAATTTTTGAACGGAGGTCACTTTCACAACTGCACACAGTTAAATACGTCACTAAAAACTATGATAAGAAAAAACAAGTTAAAGCTGATACATAATTCTTTATTGTACCAATAAATACATTTAAATATAACATACTAATTAAATGTTATGTAAATGGTATACGCTCGCCACTACTCGATAATTGTAAATGTTAATTATTTTCTTGTGTGTGTATTTGTGTTTCCGATAAAGCTATATACATATTGGCCGTACAACTAAACAACTTATGCATTATTTTAGAAATAGATAAAAAACGTTTTCATATAAAATACACAGAAATAACAATTATATATATTTATAGACAATAGAGATACCATATTAAAAATAAACACAGCTAAAACGGAGTCATGCAAACACCTTATTGTAAATAGTACAGGGTTTGCTTAAATCTTAAGGTAAAATAATACTGAAATATATCCTTAAAATGGTTGGCAATTGTACTATTTTGTCAATGTTGCCAACGCATTATTTCATTCTGCTTCAAATATTTTTAATTGTAGTGCCGACAATATTTCAATTTCTAACGGAGATTTTTTCTTTAAATATTTCAATTTTTTTCGCTTAAATAATAAAATTGCAATGTTGGCAACATTGACTAAAATAATTGCTTGTAGAACTAAGCGAGAAAAGTGACAGTTTTTGTAAATGTCAGAACTGTCGAAATGAAGTAATTTTCTAAATTCTTCTTTTAAATTTAATAAAATTTATTATTGCTCTATTATACAAAACGTGTAAAATTGGCATGCTTTTTCATTAAATATAATATATATTTATATATGTATATAATTTTAAGCAAATATTTTGTATCGAAAAACATATTGGCACGACGACGATCGGCAACTATGATTGTGTATGAAAATTGCGTTCAATAATTTTCACGTGTGTTTTGTGCCACGGTCTTGGTGCCAATTACAAAACGTGTAAATCGTTTAAAAATTCGCTACTGATTGGACAATAAAACTGTGATCGTTTTTGGTGTCTTTTAAAAAAATCGGAAACAATGAAGGAGAATAAAAGTTGTAGTGTTAGACGATAATTTAAGGGTGCTACGCCCGAGTGCTTTAGGAACTTTAAAAATTTAAAATAATCTAATTTCATTAATGTATATGAAAGAAGCAGATTTATTTTCAAAAAGCCGTTAATAATGGCAAAATTTTTAGTGGATCTCATTGCGCTATATCTACATTCTATAAAAATTATACTTCTAAGCTCGTAAAGCTTTAAACGTGTGTCCCATATTCATTTATACATGCATATATTGACTTCCGTTGTCATAAATTTCGTAGTAATCAAATGTGTTCATATATATTTTATTGTTGCAGGCAGAAATTTTCCAAGCAATAAAAACGAGGTTCTTCTGAATTATGTAGTGTTCGAAATATTTTCAGTTGACAACTGTGATTTGCATACTTACATGATTAAAATGTGTAATATCAATGAGAACCACTCTGTTTGAATATTTACATTAATTGACTAAATCGATGAATTAAAAAATGAATAAGCTTGATTACGTACCGCCGATCCGCTCAATCAAACTATTTACTTTATCTAAACTGACGCTATCCGTCCCCTTCAATGTCGTCAACACCTCCACCGTGTTCCTCCCCCGCAAATCAGTTAACATCAGCTCGTTACTCACCAACTGCGTCAACAACGTTAATAAATTATCCAGCGTTTCCTTTTCCATTTTATCGCTAAATTTCTCGATAACAAAATTAATATTCTTACAAATTTCCGCCTCCAGCAAATTCTTACTTAACGTTTCCGAATCGGCTTTGGTTGCAAAACAACTGGCACAAAGCAGATTTAGGGCGAGCAGCGCTTCGTTTCTCATTACGACGTGCATCGATAACATCATTTCGATTAAACATTTCAGCGTGTTAGGAACTTGCAGAATGACCGAATACGAATTCGACGTGTGGCAATTTTTAATGAGCCAAGCCAACAAGCGTGGGGCTTCACCTCGTACGCCCAAATGCTCCGAATTATAACACCAATACACTAATTTCTCGATAAAATCTTTGCGTGTTATTAAATCTAGCGCGGTTTTCTCTTGTCCGTCCACCACCATCCGTAATGTTCCTAATAATTTGAATTCGACCGGTGATTGATTGATGTTTAACATCGACAGCAATGTCTCAACCAAATTTTCTTCCAGCAGCTTCATTTTATTCTCCGTCGGTATGCTCAGGTTTCTCAGCGTGCTCAATAATGCATGTTGTACTTTAGTATCGCCATCGGCCGAATAATATTTCAATATGCCTGAAATTTATAAAAGTTCACCAACAAATTGTGAAGGAAACAAATATTTCATTATAATCAACTTATGCCATAATTTAAATTTACCATGAAGATAGTTACTTACATTGCTACGAACCTCAAATAAAAATTTAATTGCTTTGTAGCTTTGAAGTTAGTTAGTTTCATTACTACCAACTTCAAATGATAATTGAATTGCAACTTAATGCTTGGTTAACACAAGCAAGTAAATGCCAATTTATTTGCTTTGTTTAATTAACACTGTCCCAGCAAGTCACAAAACTTGCGGAAAGTAGTTGCGGCAAAAATTGCTTGCTCGTCTAAACACGTTGGGAGAGCGTTTAGCAAGTAGTAATTGGTTATGCATATATTTTGAATTACCTAATAATTTTTTGGCGAGACCATTTTCAACCATCTGAATGCAATGCGAATCGTTGCGTGCAAAATTTCCTATGGCAAGAACGCCGGTGCTCAGTAAATCGACGTCCTCGGAGTTAAGCCATGATATCATCTGCTGGTAGACTTTGCCATTGCCGGAGTCATAGAGGAGGTCCATGGATTCGTCCCCGGTGAGTATAAGGACAATGAGGTCACATGCCATTTTCAGCATCGATCTGCTGTCCTCATCATCGACATGGTTGCCATGCTTCTCGACTAGATCATAGACCAACTCACAGGCCCCTTTCTTTGCCAGACATAACTTAATATCATCTGAAATAAAAAAATTGTCAAATATTTATTATCAACACTTTTTAAATAAAAATACTAAAGTCACTGTCAAAAATATTTAAATTTTTTTTGAGTCGATTTATTTATTTTTTCATTTTGAAATTTGTTATTTAATAGAGAATATTTTCACAGTTGGTATTCGTGATTTTGGCAATATTTTTATTGTAAAATAAATATTCAGTAACAGTATTAAGAATGTGACAGTTCTAATTAAAAATTAATTAAGCATATCGATATAACAAAGTACTCGTATGTTTTAAAACAGTTAAGCATTAAATTTTTGACAAACGCTGTAGTGAAATTATGTTTATGGTATTTTATATGACTCACCATTTTCACATTGCATTCTAAGTATTTCCAGGCACAATGCGGATATATCGGGATTCACGGAAACCCTCAAAACATCGACAACAACATTACAGAGACTATGCGATAACCACTCATCAACCATATGTTCCGTAACCATATTAATAATAATCAAACAATGTGTTGTGCAGTCTTCATTTGATTCGAAATCAATCAAATTGTGTTTCATAATAACCTCTAGCACATCCAATATGCCAAACTCGTGCGCCCCCTTTTGTAACTCGTCCAAACCCATCATTAAATTCATCAAACAACCGCACGATGTGGATATCAAACTGCAATCGTACGCATTACTACTCAACGTTGTTTTAATTAAATCGATTAAACATTTGAGTCCGTCTTTTCCGATGTACTTTCGAGCAGTTTCATTTTCAAAACATATATTACCCAATGCTCGACACGATTGTAATTTTATGTTAACATCGGAGTCGCCAAGTAATGGTAATAATTGTCGACAAATTTCCTCGTTGGTTAATATCAGACGGTTGGCTTCGATTTTTGCCAGTTCGGCAATGGTTTGCGTTGTCAATTTCAAAGTCTCGTTGTTTCTCATTTTGAGCAAGGATTTGAATAGGTCGGGATCTTTCAGTAATACCTCTTTGCTGCCAGCGAGGAGTTTGTTAAGGTTCTTCGTAATGTTTAGTATGTCCTCATTGAGCAGGCAAGCCTGTAATTCATTGAGGACTTCCTCCATATTTCCAATCAAGTGGTCTGAGGTTGATTTTTTTTATTAAGGTGTTTCCTTTTGGTATCACTGATAAGATTTCATTGTTGATTTTTTTATTTCATTTGTTGTTCAATGTGAGTTTGATAGGTTTTTCTCCGTTGGGGAAATTGTTGGGTGGAAAACCGCCGAGATAAACTGTAGGAAAATGAAATTACTAACCAACAAAATATTGAAACCGACAGTCGATAAAATGTAAATATTTCTCGGGTTTTCCGAAAGCGACATCTACCTGAGCTTTGTAAAAGTACAAATTTTTATAATGATGTTTTTAATTGAATTAATTTATTACTGCATTAATAAATAAATTCCGCTGGAAATAATTATTTCCTAAATTATCTAATTTGAGTGATTGAATGTTCTGCAAAATTTCCATTCGCGAACAACTTCATGATATATAATAATTTTAGCTTTATCAAGTTGCCAAAACAATACCATGAAGTTAGTTTCAAGTTTTATATAGCTCAGTGGCGTAGATAAAATAATAGTTGAAGCAAAATTGCAATTTCCGTGTTATTTAAAAGTACGTTTCAATAGATTGATGCTCAACTAAAGCTAAGGCTAATGATAGTCTATTTGACAAATAAAAATATTTCGGCAGAGTCCGACAAGTAAATAAAAAGACAAAAAGTAGTCACTACACAATTTTCTTTATTAAACTTTTACAATTTTTTTGTCCGGGGTTTTCTTTTAATTTTAACAGAAACTGAATATCAAAAAAAAAATAATCATAAAACACAAACACCCATTTAATAAAATATATCTCTACTGGATCGATAAAAAATAGATTTCTTCTGCGGATTAATCAAATAAAACAACATCCTATTAATAACAAAAAAAAAACTATTATCACAATCGGTGCAGCAACGTATGTTTTTCTTTTTTAAATATATATATTTTTAAATAATAAAAAATTGTTTTCCCATTTTATGGAAATCAAAAGTTATTAACAAAAAAGGATTTATATATAAATACGATTGTGACATTTTATAATAATATATCTATATGGGTCCAATATAATTGCCTATAAGTATCAGTGTAGGGCGATGTTGCTGTTGTTGTTGATAGAGGGTTGCAAAAAGTGGCTGTTGTTGGGGGTCGGTTTTATCGGAAATGATATTTACAGGTCTTCTCAATCTACATCATATCTGAAATAAATTATTTGAAAATATTGTATCACTTCAGCAATAAAATCGTTAAAAGTTATTATATTAAGTGCTTACGCCGTCGACAGGATCGGCCTCGTCGGCCGAACTGATCTCGTCACCAAACTCGATGTCCTCATCGAAACCGTCCTCGACGAATGTGACGTTGTCATTGATGCGCACCGTTTCGGGGAATTCACCGTACGTCTTCAGATTGCGGGCCTCGTCGGGTGTGTACTTCAATATGACGTCGGCCTTTGCATCCTGATAGTCTCGCAAACCGATTAGGATGATGTCACCCTGGTTTATCCATACCTAATTTTAAAATGAATGATATTTCAACTTTCAGGAAAATATTTTTTCATTTAACACGTTGCCTGTTAATATAACGAGCGTACTTAGGCTCCGGTGCAGTGCGAGTTATATATGACAAACGATAGATTTGGTTTTAAAATTTTAAATACCAGTACGGCCCTAGGACGTATTTGCCAATTGAAGAGGCAGTCAATGTGTTAATAAAGTACCGGGCAGAAACGTTTTCTATAAATACATGATTCAAGGTATTCAATGATGAAACATAAATATTTAACGAAGCAACCGATAAATTAATGAATTGATGATTGAAAATACAATTTATACCTTTTTCCTCAATTTCCCTCGAATATGACAAAGCCGCTTCACTCCATCGAAACACATCGCTTCGAGGCGCCCATTACCCAACATCTTACTGACTTGAGCGTACTCCTGTCCATCCTCCTTGAACACCAACTCACGCTTCTCAGTTTCGTTTTCGTTCTTACCCCTACGACGATTCTTACCTCCCTTTCCTAAAAACAAAATCAGTCAATCCCAATGATTAAGCAATGCTTCAATATTTATAAACAATTACTTGATGAATCATTATAAGCATAAATTGTTTACATATGTCGGATGGTCACTACTATTTTTGGATTAAATGATTTTCTTTTAATGTCAATTGACTCTGCATGTCATATGTCAGGTTGGATTTAGGTTAACGTTGGGATGACTGGAAAATTGTCGACTCACCCTTATTTTTCGGCATGGTTACACTTGCACTTGGTTATTCGCAGAGAATTTCAGGCAAATTTTAATAATTTACCGTGTTTGAAGGAATCCCTTTGGCTGGATTCGAGACTCACTTGACAAACGTCTTCGCGCAAAGAACACCTTCAGTGGTGGGGGACTAACAAATGCTCCACGCATGCGCCCCTCAAAAAGCATTGTTGCATTTAATTAAAAAACGTTTTAAAATGATTGATTCGATTATTGAAATGTAAAAAAGGCTTCATTTAATTGTTTTGATTCATTCGGGTATTGTAATTTGTTTGAGTTTGTTTTATTTAGTTGAAATTGTTGGTTTTTTCGAAGCCGGTGGATGGCAACGTTGGAGCGAGTGCGTGCAGCGCCTCCTGCTTCCTCCCGCTCGATGAAAAAGTCCTTTATTCGTGTCAAAAATGGCTACCTATTCGGATGGTCCGGAACACGAATCCGACGTGAAAAGAATAAGGCTTGACATCGGCGAGCCTGATTATGGTGCATTGTGCGGTGGCGGCGAGTTTGCTAGTTTCCCATCTACATTGGGGGCCCACGGCGAGCCGTCCGAAGGTAAAAAATTTGTAAAATATGTTTGCTTGTTTAGGGGGCGATTTATCCAATATGGCGGCAAACAAAAATTATTTGGAACAAAAGGCGATCGAAGCTCGGCGGACATTTTGTAGGCGTGGCGTGTGTTAGGCAAATTTTTCTCTTTCTTTTGATAACTTATCAAAAATCAATAAAAATAAATAATTTAAATATCATATTTTGATGTATTTGAATAAAAGTTTTTTATAAATCAGATTATAAAATATAATTGTTCATAAAAATGTGTTTTTATTTAATTTTCCTGCACACCTCTGTTTGTGTGTGTGTTGAGCAAGATTTATTTCAATAGTAATGTTTGTTTTAAATCGCAAATTATTAATTTCGATTTGATTTGTTATCGTGTGAGGTTATGTTTGTGTTTGTTTACTTTTTTGATAATATGCATGAAAGTAGCTAACTACAAAATGGCAACATTTAGGACCTAATGTTAGCTTCTTCAAGTTTCAAACATGTTATTGTTATTTGAATCAATAACAATAAATTTTATTTGATTTATTTAATCTTATTTTGTGTTTCATTTAATTGGAATCATCTCAATACTTTTGATTTGATTATAGGTTAAATATTCCACAATAAAAATGTTTATAAATCAATTTGTTATTATTTTGCTGTCTTCATATTTATATAAATAACATGATTCATCAATTTATTTGATTATCAATACATTTTTCTTACCTAAATAGGGAATTATGAAGATTGATTGGACATTTGCTGTTCTCCAGGAAAAGAAAACTAACCTCTTGTTTATTTACCAACTGATCATTTTAATGTTTTGCCTATTCTGATTAATAAAACAATATTTCTTGTTTGCACATCTAGTGTCGTTTCATAAATTAACAATATTTTACTTAAATCAATCGTCATTTGCCAACGGAACAAACTTTCTATATAAAATATTCATTTCAACAACAATTATGATTACAAATTAAGATTCTGGTGCTTGTTACAGCAATTTGAATTGTTACTACTCAATAATTATACAATTGTTGACGTATTTTCATATAAAAAGCCAATAATTTTTATATAAAAATTATGTCTGCAATTGTATAACATGAAGCCACGCAGACTTTGGGCTAAAACGATTATATAAATATTTCTTTAAATTATTCAAAAAATAATTACAAATCATTAAAAAATATTTGACGATTGCAATAGTGAGTTTGGACAGTTGGAAAAATTCGATATTTTATTTTCAGGCATAAACCCAGACAGCGATTCTGGCTACGAGGCTTCAACTATGGAATCCATGACGACACCTTCGCATCAATCATCGGGTGAGATGGACAGCTTTGCTCAGACTTCGAGCCATCCGGATATTTCGCAGGATAGCATCGATCCGGATGATGATAATGCATCGACTGTTAGTGAGCTCAGTGGCTTATCGGATTTATCGGGACAGGACTGGAAACCAAAAGCAGGCAACATGACTTGGGTGAGTCGACGATCGTGTTTTTATTTTTAACAGCAATAAGTTGGTCAATGATGTTGTTTGATTTTTAGATTCAAAAACAAATGCATAATAGAATGAACCCGAGGACGGTGCTGGAGGAGCTTGGTGTGGAGCTACATCAGATACCGCAATACGTTGACGATGTCACTCTGTGGAAATTAATAATAAATATGTTGGCGGAACCTCCAAGGAGACACAAACTGAGACATGTAAACACATTAGATGATGTCGTACGATTACTTAAAGGTGGGTTTGTAATTTTACGAGATATCACCGTAATCTCAATTCCGAATTACATTGAGGTTATGTCTTATCTTTGAAAACTATAAATTTATTCTTTATCTAATAAATGAAGTTCAAGTTTAGGTAATAATCGACGTTTATTGAATTCCAGGTGCACAAAAGATAATTGTTCTAACCGGAGCCGGTGTGTCGGTATCGTGCGGCATACCGGATTTCAGATCGCGCGATGGTATATATTCTCGTTTGGCTATTGATTTCCCCGACTTGCCCGACCCGCAAGCAATGTTCGATATCAGCTATTTCAGCCAGGATCCTCGTCCGTTTTTTAAATTTGCACGAGACATCTATCCCGGAAAGTTCCAACCCAGTCCCTGCCACCGATTCATAAAGCAGTTGGAAAAACACAATAAACTGTTGCGGAATTACACGCAAAATATCGACACGCTCGAGAAAGTTGCCGATATTGATAATGTTATCGAATGTCATGGATCTTTTGCGACGGCGACATGCACAAAATGCGGTCATAAAGTGACGGCGGATGTTATAAGGGAGGCGGTGCTCGCACAGAACATACCCGTTTGTGAAATATGTTGCACGGATTATGGATCGGCCTTGTCGCTGGATGCTTTGAAGGATCGAGAGGCGGGACAATTGGGAAATTTAGTTTCCTCGGGTATTATGAAGCCGGACATTGTTTTTTTCGGGGAAGGATTGCCGGATTCTTTCCATCAGGCCATGTCGGAGGATAAGAATGACTGTGATTTGCTGGTTGTGATTGGTAGTTCTCTCAAGGTGAGACCTGTCGCACTGATTCCCAGCTCCCTGCCCGCTCATGTTCCGCAGATCTTGATCAATCGGGAACCCCTGCCACATTGTCACTTTGATGTG
Source organism: Tachinus sp. AB-2021 (assembly GCA_030264575.1). Lineage (NCBI taxonomy): Eukaryota > Metazoa > Arthropoda > Insecta > Coleoptera > Staphylinidae > Tachinus > Tachinus sp. AB-2021. The sequence continues at coordinate 4,000 of JARJEC010161145.1, read as the reverse complement.
GAGCTGCTCGGCGATTGCGACGTTATTATCAATCATCTATGCCACATGTAAGTCCGCTCTTTAATTATTTCCTCAAAAAAATATAATGAATTAAATTATTTCTTCTTCACAAAAAAAATTCAAAGCATTTAAATGAAATTTCTTTTACAGGTTAGGCACAAATTGGAAGGAAAGCATTTACGAACCGAAAATGTTACAAGAAACGCTGCACCTGCTGCCATGGAAAGATGCGGAAACGCCCGAAAAGAAACAGAGAAGTCCCAAAAAAACGAAAAAGGCGTCTTGTGAATCGTGCACATCGGATAGTTGTAGTTGTAAAGAGGCGCTTAGCCACATGGACGAATTAAAAATGATTAAAGAACGCCACATGTCGGTAGATTCGGCTCGGGATTCTGGCATCGGCGAAAACTCAAATTTTACTGATGTGGATATAAGCCGCGAGAACGACGAAGCAAATGAACCAAAGAAAATAGAAGCCCGTGACCGCGATAGCTTTTTAAATAATTACGAATTGGAATTATCGAGCAACGGATTCACCGAGAATAAAAGCGAGCCCAGTTGTAGCAACAGCAGCAGCAAGAATAACTTCAGCGATATTTTGGATCGCAGCGGAGATAAATCTACAAACGATGAGAGCGCTGACAGTTCGCTCAGTCAGGAAGATCTACAAGGTTACTGGCAACCCAAACAGAAACGAAGCATCACCGAACGATTACCCGACAACAGTTTCTATCTCATACATCCAAGCAGGTACATATTTCCAGGCGCTGAATTATATTACGATCCTGATGAAAAATGTAGCTATTTCGATAGCACAAGCTCGGATAGTTCAGATAGCGATTCTGAGGCAGGTGACACCACTGCAGATTCAAACATCTAGAATATGTACTGACATTTGTTATTATTTTTGTATTGATATTACATTGTTATGCTTTTGTGGTTATAAGTGTATGAATGTGAAGCCGTATTGAAGATTTTACAATTTCTTGAGGTTATGAGAACAAAATTCAGTCGCAAATCTGCATACGGCTTCAATGAAAGAAAGAAAGAATCGTTCGGTATGTATAAATTGCTTTTCAAATCCAATCGTTTATGATCGGACAAAAATGATCTCTGTGAATTCAGTTTGAGCGTTCATCGTAAGTACCTTTTTATTGATTATTATCTAGGTTGTTTTCTCTATTATTATTTTTTTTATAAATATATATATTATATAATTTTATCGATAAGTGGAAACTGAAGAGAGAATCCTTGCAATATTGAGTATCGAGACGGTTTATATATTTTTTTAAATTAAAAATGTAAATATAAAACATAATTGAAACCAAACTACTTAATTTTTTCGTTTGTTGCGTCTGAAAATATTTCGAGGTTACGTCATTGTACATATAAATATTAAGGTTGAAAAAAATATATAAAACATCGGAGCATTTAATTTGTAACTATATATTATTTATTTCATTGCTGCAAACGGGATTTTCGAATCGGACACATTTAATCAGTATTCAATTATCGAGGCGAAAATCCTTTTTGGCGGAAATTTGTTTTTTTGAGATTATTCGGTGTAGTTTTTATTTTTTTATACTTTTAATTTATTATTATCATTAATCGTTTAATAAATAGCAAATGGCATTTAATATGTTTACTCTGTAATGTAATAGAGATGTCCAAGTTTGTTTGCTCTGACTAGAAAAAAATTGCCGTTAAGGTTGTGCACAAAGTAAATAGATATACGACTATTTTTTATAATCTCTGTCGATTAATTCCATCGGGAATGTTGTTGGTTGGTTTTTCTTATTTTTTTTTGTATAAGATAAATATTTATTTGTCTCTGTTAGTGTCTTGCTGCGTTTGGTGGTGAGATTTCATACTTTGTAAAAACGGAAAGTCTGTTTGATTTTTCCATTTCCTCCCTATTATCCTCTATTTGTATCTTATTTATAAACAACTTTGTAAATACTACATGTTATTAAAAGCAATAAAAATATGTTTCTTCAAGTTTTATCGGAGTTTAATTACAACCATATTTTTCAAGGTTAAAACAGCCTACTATTTGTTTCAAATATTAAAAATGTAACAAGAATTCTATTCTCTGTCAGTTTTTGGTGTTTTACTGCAAATATTTGAACTGAATCCTACTAAACAATACATACGTGTGCAACTAGATAAAATTGCGCAACTTATGGTACTAGTTTTATTTCTCTAAGACCCAAACAAAGAGATGAACACAATACGTTCAACAAGATATTTGTAAATAAATAAACTATTTGAAAATATTACAGTATTTATTATCACCATCATTCATACAGTCTAGTACAAAGAACGCTGGACCAGAATACAAATTATAAAATAATCCTCAGTCCTCTATATACAGCGCAGCCCTAAAAAGTAAATGCATTGCGAGCGACTGCAACTTAAGTTGCTCCATGTTTCATTGGCTGACACATGTTTTGATTACGTGCCGATTAGATTAACAATATAAAAGCGTTTAAGGGTGCATGCTAGACAAAAAAAATACATGTCTGGAAACATGACAACTACAATGTAACGTACAAAATGATTGGAAGAATCGAAAGAATTTATTGCGTACAATTAACGACGAAATTAAAAGTACAAAACAATAAATGAGAATTGATTTTATGTAAAAATAACGACAAATTGAAAGAATTTTGTTTTCAGCAAGCTGTATTAGTTACTATTAAAATTTGGCAACACTGTAAATTTTCTACAGTTACAAATTAAAAATTGCCATTGTTCCAAACGTTATATATTTATTTTATAAGACAATTATCACAAAAAAAAACTATAAATAACAGCATCCTGTACATAGCAAGTGATTAATATATTGGTCAATTAATGATTGGTATGTGATACATTTTCTAAACACTTCTAAGCGGTAATTTTAAATGTAAATTGAGCTCATTAGGAGTGTGTGAAGTTAGTATATTGAAACAGCCTAATTCTGAACGCACTCATGTTGGTAAAACAAGCAAAACCAATTCCATAGACAACTTCATAGCAATCCAGTTGTTAGCACAAATTTAATTTAAATTGCAGAGAAACTAATTTGTAAGAAAAACGTTAGCTGCCAATGATTTGCTTGGTTCATCAGAACTAATAATTAATTTATATGAAATGTAAGTTTTATTAACAGATTTGCAGCTCGTACCTAATACCATCTCATGATTATCTGGCCAATATTTTAATAATCGAGTGAACATGGCAATAATTATTGTTGCCAACCAAATTAGATCAAATTTATATAAAAACATTGTTTATTGAAAGCAATCGATTTCTTGCAAATTACATTCTTACAAGTATTTAGAAAATAAAGTCAGTACAGAGATGCAACAATGTTAATCTTATGTATATATGCAACGGACAAACAAATCCGCTGTCATCATCATCAATCGTACAAAACTAATTTATCTTGAAATACTTTCGTCATTATTTTGGCCAATGTTATACAAATCATGGGACGAGAATAAATCGGTCCTTTTAAATAATTATTTGATCTTGACGAACATCCGCTTCCGTTGGAGTCCTATTAATTAGGCTCACTTGTAGAATTTTAATCAGCGTTAAAAAAAAAATAAAAAAATGCAGGATTAAATATAAGAAATAATAATCATAAAAAAATATATATATATATTTAAAAGAAACTATTTATACTTATAATTATTATATCAATTCCAAATAAAATCAAGTTACGACAAGTACAATAAACGATAACATTAGCACACACGGGGGACGATTCCAGCATCCGTATTTTATATAAATGTTTACGACTTATATAAAATTCTACAAGCTATACCTTAAATTAATATTTTCACTTATGGAATTATTATTATTATTATATTTTGTTATTGAATGGTTTGTTTCTACATGGGTCCGTCTATGGCGCTCACCTTCATCGTGTAATAATACATGCCCCTTAAGAATAGGAGGAGAGAGATTATGAAAGCACCGATGTATGCAACGTATACGCCGCTGTGGTTTC
>JARJEC010161115.1:0-24477 GCA_030264575.1 Tachinus sp. AB-2021 | reverse complement strand
GATTATCCTATTGCCAGCCCACTGCTCATTCCAGTATTTATAAAAGTTTATTGAAAAAAATAACAGTACGTCTATTTCACGTCAATAACTGACGTTATTACGTTACGTCAATTTCACGTTTCTAAATGACGTCTTTGGTCCCTAACATATTTTCGCCTTTTTGTCGTCATATTTACGTCATGTTTTAGGTCATAATAACGTAAACTATGATAAAAAAATGACGTGAATGTGACATTTTTTGCTAGCTGGTCATGCGCCTTTTCTTGTAATACGAATATAAAGATACCAGAAATCCATCTGGAACACAACACTGTTCCGTTTTATTTACGTTTTGAAACGTAGGTAAATTAAGAAATATTAATGTTTTATTTGTGTGAGTTGATACATTTTATTTGGGTAAAATGTCCACTATTAAAAAACCTAAATTTTACTCAAAATTTACATTTAAAAAGCATGCAAATTTTACATTCATTATTTACGTTTTGTTCACGCAAATCTGTTAATTAATTATTTACTTATATTAAAATGTATTATAAAATAATAAACTTAAGGCACATGACATAATTAATATTTGTTAAATTTAACAAATATCAGTTGTCATATTGCTGCTTAAGATTCAAACAATTATTTTTATTTTTTTATTAAAATAAGCTGTAACATTGTCATGACCATACGTTCATTCGTTCGCATGTTTAGTAATCTGCAAATAATGTGGTTAATAATTTATGTAAAATTTACGCAAATTATAATAAGTTATTTTTACGCTGCAGAAAAAATAATTTACGTTTTTATTACATATTTTTTACTACTGATTGTTATATTCATTATTTCCAGCGAACTTTTTTTCCAAATTGAACTAACAATAAATGTTTTAACTTTTTATGCCTTTTAGGACGATTTCCGACGAGTAAACGCAGTAAACGGCGCAACGGCGAAAGGCCCGTGTATAAATATCATAATTATAATTAATGTCAATAAAACTTAATTTTAATCGTTTTGTTTTGTTTGAGCGTCCTCGATCTGGGCCTGTCAAATATCCCTGGTTTAAGGCCCATATAATTCATAAGTCAGCCCTTCGTATTACTATTATATTACAAATCACGTAGTTATGGCTGTTGTGAAACGTGATTGAGTGACCGATTGAAAGTTTCAGTTTCGGCAAAAATTGACCGAAAATATTGTTTGTGTAAAAAAATATTACTTGAAAAGATTATTTGAAGCTACTATTCGTAAATTTTATTGTTTTTGAAAATATTGCTTTAAAAGGCATTTTTTTTCAATCTTATATTGTTATTATCTGATTCTACTTTTTGTTTTATAATTACCACAAAAAACAACAAATTTTTATTTTTTGTTATATAAAACGTTTCTTTTTGTTCACAATAACGGCAAATTTTACAAATAATTCTCTCATTTATTCTCTCGTGTTTTTATAGATAAACTAAAGACGTGCTATTGGTTACTTCCTAAAAAATGTTAGTGCATTAAAGTGGTTTCTAATAAATTGAAATTAAATTATAATTATTTAGTCTAGTCGAATAATCTTTTTAGTCTAGTTGAATAATTTGTTACAAAACTAGGAAAAACAGTAGATACCCTTTAGTAACTGCATAAGTTTGGGTTTCGACCGAAACTAGATGAGGAGCTGAATATCCGGTTTCGGCTGAAAATCGTGTTTCGGTGGGATACTAGTGATAATATAAAAATTTATTAAATGTATGTTTGTTAACTTATTTCAAAATTTATTTTTCAGTGCGTGGATTGGGAAGTTGAACTAGCGGTTATCATCGGTAAGCAAGGCAAGGCAATAAGAGTGGATCAAGCTTTTGATTATGTATTTGGCTACACGATTGCCCAAGACATCAGTGCTCGCGATTGGCAAAAACAACGCAACAACGGACAATTTCTTCTAGGAAAATCTATGGATACCTTCTGCCCATTGGGACCAGCAGTAGTTACTAAAGAGTCAATAAATCCAAATGAACTTAAAATCACATCAAGTGTCAATGGAAATCTTAAACAAAGTGGAAATACTTCAGAATTAATTTTTAAAATTGACTTTCTAGTTGCGTATCTATCACAGTAAGTTTTTTAAAATTATATATAACTCGGTATAGTGTAATAAAAGCATGGGTTGTGTTAAAATTATGATTACTTTTTTCTAGATAGCTTGGTATAAGTTTTTGTCTGTTCCATTTATAATCTAACAGAATATAGTGAAAAATCTTTTACCCCTTAGTACCGGTATAAAAGATTGTTAAGTACGTATTTCTTAGAGCTATGAGGAGACTACTAATGGCTTAATCTAATAAGTAAAAGTAATAAAGTTAACATTTTAATAATGGAGATATTATTGAGATTATTTATTAATCAGCATTAACACGAGTGTTTATGACAAAATTTTTCTGTTGATCGCTTCTTACAAATATTCAAAAAGTCTATTTTGTTGCAAAAGTTTAAATCCTGACATCTACAATTATCAAAATGGTATCGACATAAAATGTGGTATTCATTTTGTAGTTTTATAAGTAAAATTCTATTTGTTATTTTTTATATATTTACTTATATAAAATAAAAGAAGACAATATAAAATGTGGTTTTATGAATTAAAAATTTTGAAAAACAACTTATTGCATTTTATTAAATAATTTTGTTACGTAAATAAAACCATAGCTTTATTTCTCCAAAACAAAAGAAAAATGAACTTGGATTTAGAATTTTTATTTATTTTTCACACGAAATTTTTTACATATTTCAAGAAAATTTTTATTTTCGTTTTTTTAAGACAAGGCATGTTGCCTTGTAATGTAACACCATTTGAATGTTTTCAAACGGTATTATATTTTTGGTTAGAACAAGAAAAAATATATTTAGTGTTTAAAAAATCGGTTTCTAAAAAATAATTAATTTTCAAAATAGTAATATTTTTGAAATAAAAATTAACAAAGAAATGATTTTGTTTGTTTGATTAAAAAAAAAGGTTTTATTTAAATCAAATTTTTTAATTGCCATTTGTAGAATTCATTTAAACTATCTTAACTTATTGCATTGTTTTAAAAACTACATATTATTTGTATTTTTAATTCCAATACAGATGACATATTCACTGTACACACAGTAAAATATTTGATAAAATAGTGCACAAAGCCATCAATATGTTCAGTAAGTTTCATTAAAAAAAACATTTCACAAGTTATATATAACGGTTCGTTTATCGGTAATTTTTTATAAACGAATTCTAATACCAACAATGAAAATACTAGTGCACAACACGATCTGTGCACTTTTCCAAAGATTGGTATTATAATGAGTGGTTCATATATAAAAAAATATTAATAAACAAACCAAAGGTTATATTTGGCATGGGACTATAATTTGTGAAATGTAACAAATATTATTTTAATTTGTTATGGCAAACGTTTCTTATTGATAAATAGACAGTTTCTATTGCGGCATGCACATGTGTGCATTTATGGTTAATAATTCATTTATATTAATTAATAATTATCATTTAAATGTATTTATCCTTTATTTTTCAACAGGATTGTGACCCTTTATCCAGGAGATGTAATACTAACTGGAACTCCATCTGGAGTTGGTATGCATAGAAATCCTGCAGAATACTTAGCACCAGGCGATATCCTTGAAAGCGAAATTGAAGGCATTGGAAAAATGCGTAACACAGTAGTCTGAATACTTATTTTTTATATAAATTTCTACTTAAGTCTTCCAACGTTAAAGGTAATAAACAAACGAAGGATATATTTTGTACAATATTTTACAAACAAAAAACATTAAATATTATTCCCTAACAAAAGGTTTTGGTTTTTTATAAGTATACATATGTTCCTCCCGAATATGGTATGGTTCGTAAGGATCTTCCACATAATATTTAGGCTTCCTCCAATATTTATTAACCATTGTATCTAGCAACGTATTTTGAGTAGAGTTGCAAAAGACATGTTGTCTTAGACGTCGCTTACGTGCAGCATGTTTTTTCCATAGCTTCTTATTACGGCCGCATTTTGTGTGAATCCAGCCACCCCAATCCAAACGATAAAATTTTTGAAGAACAAGTTTTACAGTTTTTCTTTTTCCTTTTCCCCATGAAAATTTTGTAACCGAGCGTGTAATATTTTCACTGATATTTTGAATTTTTTGATTGGATAATAAAGGTATAGAAATTTGGTTTGTGAATACGGTTGAAAATGTGGAGGAGGGGGTATATAAAGGATTGATTTTCGGCAGAATTTTTATTGCATTTTCATAAATTTGAGTCCCACGAAGAATTGGAGCTGAACGCTGAAGAGCTGAAAAAAAAATGTATTTATAATTTACTAAAGAAGCAAAAGGTGGCAAGAATTTGTATGTATAAAAATATTGGTCTACTTAAAGCTAGGTTACAACAGGTTTGATTATTTGTTCAGTAGTGACCTGTTAATTTGTGCAATAAAATTGTATCGTGGGTTATTTTGTGGAAAAAATCAGATTCACATAAAAAGAAGTTACAAAAAATTGCAGTCCTTTTCTCTCGTTGTGAACATACGAACAAATGCAGTCCATCCAAACAGTGAACAATTTAAGGAAAGTAGTGATATAAAGTAGTAGGTTTAATATATTTTTGGATAAATGTATAAGCAATGCTTGTGAAAACATTGTTGTGTAATGTAAAGACAATAGTGTAGTTGTATGCTACAATGCTGACGATGCTATTATAATTTGTGATAATGAGAATGATCTACAGAATGATCTATTGAATGAATGTTGAAAAAAATTAAATGAATCTGTCTCAATGTAGCAAAAACTAAAATCATGGTTTTTGATTTGATTGAAGAATTGAATAAACAGTGATTGAACAGTTTGAACGATGAACCTTTGAAGCAGGTGGATCATTTTGTGTATTTGGGAAGAATGTTTAATAAGAATGGTAGTATCAATAGATTGAGCTACAAATAAATGCATTGCGGAAAGTAGTTGGAAGTATGTGTATGATTGCAAAAGGTTAAATATTGTCCAATGAGGCAAAAATACCAACTTTGCTGTATGGATCTGAAGCAAAAAGAAACACAAAAGCAAAGTAAATGCAGATTAAATGGGCTATTTAAAAAGTGTATGTGGAAAGACTAGAATGGTCAAGGTTAAAAATTAGTAGGTAAAGAATGAATGTGGTTTGAAAATAACATCAATTGACCACCAGTACAAATAAAGGACTTTACGTTGAGAAAATGAGTGAAGATCGAGTGACAAAACAAATTTATAATGGCAAAGTATCTATATCGGAAGACAGCGGTATGAAAAATTAAAAATGGAAAGAATAATAGAGCGTACATGACCAGATGTATGGATATTGCAGAAGCGAAAAAAGTATGCAAGAATATAAAGATGTGGAAAAAAATAATACAAAGCAAGTTTTAAAAACAAAAGTTTAGCCATGTTTGGCTATTGTACTGTGTTACTGCCTACCCGGAAATGAAACGTAGTGAATGAAACGTAGTGAATGAAACGTAGTGACTTGGTATGTATATAAGTTGTAGGTCTTATAAACGAGTAATGCGCAATAGTAATTTGAAAATGATGCATTTAATATTAATTTTACTTTTGTACTATAAACACTATGTCATTTTTTGCATATACAACGATTTACTGAAGTGTTTTCCAAACTACGTAGGAGGTGTTACACGAGACTGTTAAATCTTATCTGTGATGGTTTTTATTATATTATATTTGTATATATAATTATTTTTTAACTTGTTGTTTTTGTAAATATTAATTGTGCAACCTAATTATAAATTTTATGACCTTTTAAACCTATGTACCATTCTGGTACAAAAAAGTTTTGAAAACATTGCAGTACAATAAGTGTGCAGCTTGGTTTAATATAGAGATGGCAGAAATCAGTTATTGTGAACTATTTCCAAAAATTCCACACCATAGCAGTGCCTCAACTAATCAGTAATATTTTATATTTGCTTCTTTAATTTTATAGAATCTATTGAACAATAATAGTTTAATTAGGCAAGAAATGTGCAAGTTCTACTATGATTGCAGATATATTAATTAAAAAACATGGTTCTTAAGCGCTGAATATATAGTACATGAGCGTAGCGCTCCAGTTTTGTTTGTTATTGTTGATTCCTTAACGTTTGAAATGTTTATATTTATTTTTGTAATATTCTCAGCAAACATAATTTAAAGTAAAAGAAATTTTTAATCAATAATTGATACGTTTTGCTTTGTTTCAAGTTCAAGTAGTTTTTATGCGGGTTCATTTCAATCTGTTCAGGGTAATAACCTTATTGCAGAAATTTTATTTGTTTATTGTAGCATATTAAAGCTAAACCACTGTGAAAATGTTTATACATACTTAATATTTTAATTAATAATTGTTTCATCTTTCATATGTAATAACTACTACTAATTATATAAAATGTATTTAGTTTTATGTAAATTTAAAATATTATTTTTTATAATTTTAATTACGAGTTAAAATGATTCATCGTTTTTCGAACTAAGAATCGCATTCGCATTCTTAATGTAAATGTGACAGAATGAAATGACATTAAATGCTTACATCGGGAGATAAGACACCTCTCACTGAGACGACTCTACAAACGTTTTTTTTTAATGTATAAAAACAATATCGATGCAAACAATAAAAATTAACTATTTCATATATTGCTTATTTTAGTTCGCAGCCTATTGATTGTGGCGAGACAAAGTTTTAACACAAATTTGTAGTAGGTATAATTTAAAAAATACTACAAAATCATTCAATTAAATTTTTTTGAAATAACACTTAGCATTTGTCTTCTTGCTAACCCACACCTTGTACAAAAAAGTTTTTCAAGCAAAACTTGTTTATTTTTAAATTCTCTATTGAATGATACCACGTAAGGCTTAAGAAGTTTTTGTGTTAGAATCAGTCGAAGAAGCCCGCTATAAAATATCTCCCCGACATTAACTATATACTTATGGCCCAAACACACAAATGAACAGAATTAAGAAACAGGTTGCATTCAGTTGTTTAATCTTGCAATATTTAGAAAATAAAATAAAAATATACAATTTTATTTAGCAGTAATTAATTATTAATCGTCAATTAAAAGTTAAGTAAGTAAAAGCACATAGGGTAAATCATACAGATATTTTCCACTTAATTACATTCATTTATGTAGAATGCTGTTTCTGGAATACAATCAAATCGAATAAGCAAAAAATTTAAATAATGCTCTTTCAAATGCATCTATTTTTTAGTTTTTAAAAGACAGATTTTGTCTTTATTTTTTTAGTATTGCATCAAACTGGAGTGATTGAAATAAAAATAATAAAATTGTTAAAAAAAGTTCGAAGTTTTTTTGGACAATTTTATTTAAATTATTTATGTAGAACTACATACTATTAAATAGCAAATATTTTTTAAATACAAATTAATTTGGTCAAACTTAAACATGTACATTTTACAACTTCTTCTCTTATATCAAAATTGATCATACAATAAAAAGGAATAGATCGATTTTCTTAAATTAATGGGATATAAACCGATGAAAATTGAAAATACAAACAATCAAATAACCGATCAGTTATGTCAATACAAAAAAGGTAATTAGTAGTAGTAACACCTAAAAATTGCTACTCATTTCATAAAAGAATAGCTGAATAGTTGTTAGTAACTTTAACAAATCAAAGAAATTAATTAAAGCCTATGTAGATTTTTTTATATAAAATCAAAATAAAATAGAATAAATTAAAAGAAGTATATAATTTAAATAATTAATAAAATTTATTGTACAAAAATTAAAAACAAAATAAAAGGTTAGAAGCTGGTTTAGTGTATTTTTATTTTACTCAGTTGGTTTAATTCACCTGGTGATTATGTAACAAGGAGCTTCCTGTATGTTGAAACTGAGAGCAAGCGAGAGGCAAATATACAATACCAACCTAACCATGCCACCTGCCACCATAACCTAACTAACTGTTAAAACAATTGAGACGATATTTTAAATAACTCCAGTCAGAAAAATTCTGTCCAATTTCATTCAAACGTCAAGTGCGTTTCTGAGATTCTAATGAGAGCGAAATGAATGAGTCCAAAATCCTCGGTATCGTGCATAAAACCCACTAAAAAATATATAAACTCACCGCCAGCTAACAACGCACGGATCATCTCGTACACACAACACTGTCTGGCTGTCTACAACACTCTTGACAGTTCAGTTTGCACCAACAAATTGAAGAAGATCCGTTCTCGCACCTGCTCGTCCACCGGCGCCCCGAAATAAAATGTTCAGAGTGGTGACCAAAGTGTCCACATCACGTTTAAACGGACACAAAGTAAGTTTTATTTTGGAAAACCTTTAAACTTAGTACGACTCACTATCAATCCAACCATCTGACCTGTTATGTCACTCACTTAACACTGATTGAAATAAAAGGGCTCCTTAAACACCTGAGGAAGAAAAAACAAAAAAATTACTTGGTTTTTTAGAAAGTATACATTTACAACATTTTCTAATAAGAATAATTGCAATTAATCTGTACTATAACCTACAAATACAAATGAATTTTAATTTTTAAAATAAAACATCCAGCATATTTCTCTCCTGTTTCTCCTCCCAATTATAGATAATTTCATATTAAATGTTTTCAAAAAGAAATTATGCAATTATGTAAACTCATTACTTATATTTAATCAGTATTTGGCAACCAATTTTGAGTATTTATAATCAATGACAAAACTTTTCACATGAATATTAAGAATAATCACTCAAATAATTTCAGCATATTTCAATGGTTTTTGATTAAAGAAATTATAAGAAGTATTCAGTTAAAATGTAAATAGCACTTATTGCAGCAGTTGATGTTTTCTTAATATAACATTGCCTTTTTGCAAAAGCTGATATGCTATTATCATGTTGTATATATTTTTTAGTAGTTTCAGCATCGGGATACGCTGTTCCTCTGTTCTTATTTATTATTACATCTGCAAACAGTTTTCCCGCATAATATACACTAATTTTGTTTGTTTTTATAGTCATAATAGATTAATATAATCTTTATAACTATTATAAATAGCGATTTAAAATAGCTGCAATTTTATTAAAAAAAATTAGAAAGCATACCACAGCTGGAATGTTCAGGCTAGTTTTGTATAAATGAAAGGTTTTATTATTCAAAAACATGTAAATTATATGATTTAATATAAAATTTCTATACTTGGTTTATTGAAAGCACTCAGCAATAAAATGCAAACCGCGTTATCTTGTCTCGCTTAACACACAATATTACACAGCTCAACGACATTACAGCAATTGCAGAATATACAAACAGATTAAATGAAATTTGTGCATCACAATAGACTATATTAATGTTGAGACATCCCTAAGTGCATATTGTCAGTGTGTGATGTTCACATGCTAACTATTTTTGTTCGTTGGCTGAACTATGTCGGAAACAAATAATTCTATAAAGAAATAGAATAAGTAAGTTATATTTAAAGAAAGTGCTCTATATTGTAAATCATGATATTGTTTGTCACTGTCACTAATATAATTTATGTTTTTTGTGCCATAGTGAAGATGTCAACTTTTGTCCTAACATGCTTTAATGGCTTTACATAAAAAAAAATGACATGATAGAGATTAGTGTGGTGGTATTGCATTGTACTATAATCGCACCAACTGAATTTGTCATAGCATAACCACTAATTGGCATGTAAAATTTAAATAATCAATTTACTATATATATTAATCAATTTATCATATACGCATTCTCAGCACATTTGCCACACAAATGATTTATCCATTGTTCTGATCTGTCACTAGTAAAAGTTTATGAGCATTTTTGATGGTGGACTTTCGTAGCACGTGCCTTGCTGGAAATTCCAAGCGTTCACACGACTCGCAAATTGCATTTACAGTTTACAATTTGCATTGTGTCTAATTATTTCAAATGTCGCAGATTTGAAGAAAAAAGAAAATTAATTATTATTACCATTCTTTTCACTTTCAACACATTTTTCAAGTAGACAAACAATGAGATCGAGATTTTTGTCGGTTTCTTATCATGCTTTTTCCACGTGCATTTGTTTTGATGAAAACTTTGTTGAATTTAAATACAGTATAGTGCTATTGTACTTTAGAATGATTTCAAATATTAATTTTAAAATTTTAGTTTTGTCGGTAAGTTTCAATAAAATTGGTAAAAAACTCTTTACTGTTCATTTTTGGCGCACTATATAAATATTTATATTTACTAATAAATATTTAATCGCATACAATCATATGCATTTATGGTGTAAATGTGTGGCTCGTGATGTGTGTGTCTTTGGTTAGCTAATGTATCAAATTAATTTGGTGTCATGTGCAATACTTCCTTGAATGCACCGATGAAATTTTTGCAAACTAATTATTGAATTCAATCAAATTCACTATCCCTTTTTAATGAATAACAAAATTTCCATAGACATTCATAAAGTTTATATAACAGATATTGAGATTTCTATATTACCTTTAATAGCGTAGTATTTAATTAGCCTTTGCATCAGTGCGTTGTAGTGTAGTATAGAAGATTTTGAAATTTTATTCTGTTTCAGAATGAGACTTTAGATAGAGAATTAGATAAAAAATTAAGCAAACATTGTTGTTGTTCCAGGGCTGTGGAATCGCTGTATAAATTGTCCAACTCTGAATCTGGCTCTACTCCATTGTTTTTATAGCAACCCACTCCAACTATAACTCCGACTCACACACCAAACTTATCCTGGCATCAATTTTTTACATATTATTTTATACAAAAATATTAACAAATTTAGCGAAGTCAGAGTCAACGAATTTTATGACTCCAACTCGACAAGCTAAAAAATATATGACTTTGACTCCACAACCTTGTATTGTTCTTATTTAAATATATTTAAAATATCAGTATTTATAAAATAAATTAATATAATTGCAGTTCTAATTTATATGAAAACATTGAAATAATAAGTTTTTGTTTTTAAGGAATGTTCGAGATTATATAAAACAGTAAGATACTACAGTAAAAAGAATGATTTATGTCCACCCCAAAAACCAAAGGGGGGTAGTGGAACTTTTGTTACTATAGGGGCGATCGCGCTGGCGTCGGGTGCTACGATTGCTTATGCCAAATATGATCCTGAGTTTCGTACATGGTTAAAAGACACTGCCCCTTTCACAGATGATGCCATAAAAGTGATTTGCCAGGAGGACAAATCATATTTAGAAAGTATTCTTGGTGCAGTGGAGTCCATAAAGTTGCTTGTCTCCGGCCCTACTGAAAAGTTTAGAAAACCAAAACCTGTCGAAGACAAAAGTAAAGAATATCATGGTAAAGAATTTCTACTTTTGTTGTAATTTTAATTAAAAAGTTATTTTTCAGCTCCCAATCCAGTATTTCCTAAGGTAGCTGAAGATTCAAAAACTAGTGAAAAATTCACTGAGATTAGATTGGAATCTATTGTTCCAGATGTACCTGCACCTGTTGTTGAAATAGGTACAATCCTTTTATCAAATGCAAGCAAAAAGTTTCATTATTAATATACTTTTAGTGGGTGATGTTAAAAAAACGGAAGTGCCCAAATTACCAGTTGATATCATCGCTGAATTAGAACAAAAAATCTCAACAGACGCAACTTATGCAATCGAAGCTTTCAATAAATCTCTGTATGCACTTAAGGACTACAACAACAATGTGGAAATCATTGTTGAGGAATCGGTGGACAAGATTGATCCTAGCATTTGGAACAACTTACGACAAAAGACTGTTGAGAAAGATGAAGCAATACAGAGTGCTCAAAAATATGCAGCTGAAACGCTTAATGCAATTAATAAACTGAAGACCGAACTTAGAAAAAATTTAGATGTACCAGATATATTAATTGAACGAACGAAACTCAACATTCAAAGGGTACAAGATGATATCACTGCAGCGAAGAAAGAGTTAGAAGCAGAACTCAAAAACAGCAAAATTTCAGATAAATATTGGTCAAAGGTATGCTCAAATTTAATATAAACCTGTAATGTTATTTTTTAACAATAATATTGTTGTGATTATTAGGTCGAACAGGCTAGAAAACAATTCAGTACTGAATTGGAATCCTTATTTCCTACTATAAATTTTAAAGAAAAAGATGTTACAATATGTGATGCCGATATGGATCTATTCGTATTACATGCTATGGCACAGGTGCTTTACTATCAAAAAGAGCTGCATAAACTTGAAACAGTGTCTGACCAAAGGCTATCTGATGCCATTGAAAATGCTAAAAGAACTGGCAATTTTGATCCCCTAACATCAGAACAAATTTGTAAACAACTAGAGAAAGAGAAGAGAGCTTTGGAGCTACAATACCAGAAGAAGGTTGGTTTTATATTTAAGATATTTTTTCCTACGTGAAAGTGCAAAACCTCGTATGTATATTTACAAAAATTTAACAAGAGATGATAAAAACTTTATAAGTATTGATAAGAGTTTTATGTTCTATCTTTTTAAATTATTATGAACAACAATTATTATTGTTGACGATATTTGACAATAAGTGAAAATTTGAGGTTTTATACTTTCAATGACGATATATTAAAATTGGCTAAAGATGAAAATGACTCATCTTTTTGAACTTACGATTGCGTATTGTTTAATATCTACTTTTGTATGTTTGCATGATTGACATAACTAACAGAATTAAATGAAATAAGAAATGTATGTCAATATCATTGACGTTCCATCAGAATAATTTTATATGTCGATAATTTTGATGAAAAATAGATTTTTAAAAAGTGCTAGCACATGTTGCTGTGTTTCATTATTTTGAGCGTAAAACGGCAAACTGAACACATTGAGCACCATGCGAAGGCATCTCAAACAGTGATTAATTGGGAGCTATGAGATCTTATGCTACATTTAATTGGTATACAATTTTACTCATGTTTAAATCAAATACAGATAAATAATGCATTTCAACACAGTTTGAGTATAAAATTTTTTGTCCAGGCAGTGACAATTTTCTATCATTATGTGTTAATCTGGAGTTACGTTATTTAAAATTTAAACAATGTTGGCGAATTTTTAAACTTCTTGTCTTGAATTGTGTTCTGTGATCATGAGTCATTCTCACCTATAGTACCGCCAACCTAGCTGGGCTTCTAGGTTGGCGAACTTATATGAGCTCTACATAGCACAGGGTGACCCAAATTGCTGTGTTTTGCAGGATATTTAATTAATTAAACGAGATAGAAAAAAAGTAGTTAATATGACCTCTTTTTTTCTCAACGAAGGTTAAATCAGATTTTTAGTTGTTTTGTTTACAAAATACTGGTTGATGGTGGAGTCGTCACGGGTCTTTTGGTATATGTGAAACATAGAAATCTATTTTTGCAGGAAGTTGTGCATTTTTGTGCTGAATATTATTACTCTCACTCACTATTATTTCACTAATATTAAACGTTAAATTTCACATTCACTCAACAGACACTGAAGGAAAAACATCGGACCGCAACACTGAGCCAGCAGAGCGCCTTGCTTTATAATCTAATAATAGACGTGCATTGTCCGCTGCAGGAAACATATATGCATAAGGTTGTCTGGGAATGTACACTTGCACATAATTGGTGCGTTAGGCACGGGTTTCTTCTACCTCCATTTAAAAATCTGACAAGCCACACTACACCAGAATTCTGCCAAGCAATAATATTCTATTAATGTTGACCCAAGCCAGTCAGATTTTGAAGTGGGTGTGGGAGTTGCCCAGGAATATATGCACCAATCTGGTGTTATTGTACATTTGTAGACAGCATTATGAATGTGAGTTGAATGCAAAGACTGGAAATCTTGACGTCGGATTTTATTTATTATTTTTAGTTTAGTGTCGTTTATTTATAGCTTAATCACTTTTTTACAAAGAATAAAATATACAAAGTAATGAGAATTCAATTCATAACATGTGGATTTTTTTAGTTTATAAGTATGTAGTTATTGATTTTGTTTTTGAAAACTAATATTGGCACATATTGCTCTGCTTTAATGCATAATTTTTCAATTTGATTTGACTTTGTAGTGAAGATTTTAAATAAACATTTAACATAGCATATTAGGTGAATAAGAATATTAAAGTAAAAAAAACAGAAGTGGGACGCTCCTGAAAAACTGTAGGTACGCCACTGAACTCGACTGTGAATATCTATCGAAGTTCTTTTACAGTTTTTTTTAATAACTATTATATTAAAAAAGTTAAAGATTTTGTAGTTTTTGGCACTTTTCATAAATCATATCAAACTATTGAAAATCTGATTGTACTGTAGTAGTTTCAGAAAAAAAAATAGGTCATAACACATAACACTACTTTTATTCTAACTCCTTAAATTATCAAAATACTCTGCGGATACCAATAGGGTGTCCCAATTTTTAATTACGTGTAAGTACTGATAAGTTTAATTTGATTAAATATTTTATAGTGTTTAAAACTTAGGCAAGAATCCGAAAGTGAATTGAGAAACAAACTGAAGTTACAATCGGAGGCATTCACTGATCATTTGGAAGATGCCGTCAAGACTCGTGAACTTGAAATGGAAAGGTTACTTAACCGAAAATTTGATGAGCAATTAACTGAGGAGAGATGCAAGTATAAAATGCAAGTTTCAGCTATGGTTGGAAGATTGCGTGGTCTGGAGGAAGCTTTAAAAGGTAACTTGATTTTATTTATTGGATTATAACAATTATAACAACACGTAATTGCAATGCTTTTTATAAATTTATTTAAACTTATTTGTTTTATGCTGCAGTCTGGGATATTACAGGTATTTTTGTTATTAGAATTAGAATTATTTCTATATTATTTATATTTCTTGCATGAAGCATAAAACAGATATGTTGAATTTATACTCATTTTATGCTGATTAAGCTAAGGTTCATGATTGCATTAAAATTCAAAGCATTGTATTGATTGTTAGAATGTATATTTTTTACATGTTATTTGGGAAACCAACCAATATTGTTCAATACATTATAGACTGCAATTTGAAAATCATATTAATTGACGGATAAGCACCAGGTAACTTTGTAATTGTGTCAAAAGAAAAGTAAATCTTAATAAATACTTTCAATGGCGACGTGAGGTCTTTAAAGTTTCTTACACTTGGAAAAATGGCAAAATTTTTAATAATGTATCTTAAAGGACATCGCACATCTAGCATTTTGGCATCGATGCGTTGCGCGGCTCTCGCCGTTTTATTACATATTGTTCTATGACGGGCCATTGAACAATGTATAATAAAATGCCTAAAGCAACATAATTTATCTAGAAAAAGAAAACAAATTTGCGATGATCATTAAAATACACGAATTGTATTTGTCAAGATTATTTCATGGAAAAATCTTAAATACTATGACCTTTTATTTATTATAAATATTAATATTAAATTTATATTTTACCGGCAACGCCCAATTTAATTTTTAGTAATATCACGAACATCCCTGGTAAATATACAAACGATAATTATATTAATTGTCATTTATCAATTTGCTTGTATAAAACTGACTAAGCCAATCAAAAGCATTTAAATTAGAGTGAAATAATCAATAGAACTTCTATTTTACTAAAAAAAGGCACAATTAAAACAATATTTGTACTGACGTAATTGAAACTCAAAAGGATTCCAAACGGAAACTTTCTTTTTAGTTGACACGGAGTTAACTTGCAATTTTTAGCACTGAGGAACGAGGAAGTTATCTTTGAAACGTCTTATTGATTGATAATGCAATAAACAATTTTAAAATAAAATATTGTCTTAATTTGTCTTCAAATCACATCAATCAATTTCAGTGTGAATTACAACACACATATTCACAATAAAAAATTTTTAAAATTAAATAATATTGTGTTCAAAGTGGACTAACTTTGAACGTAATATTATTTAAAGAAAATTGTATTACATAGCTATTTTGAAAATCAAAATATGATACAATTAAAGTTGACAACAAAAATCGAAAAACTTAATCTTAATCTTAATATTAATCACTTAAAATGTTATTATTAAATGTTAGTTAAAAATACTTTTGTTGCAAAATATGCTGCAATGAAAATCATACAACAATATTTTCCTGAGAAATCAAAAAAGAATTAATTCAAAGTACATCTATTTTTTTTATAGTAAGTGCAAACGCCGATAAAATTGCAAAGCGGGCTCAGGTTCTCTGGAGTGCATGCCAGGCTCTTTTCAAATCAGTGAAAGTAGGATGTCCTGGTGTACCGTGGGTCGATCAAATCCGACCACTTACTGCTGAAATAATGGCTGTGGAAAAAGCTGCAGGTACTGTATATTTTATATAAAACGTATTTTGTAATAAGTATACAACCAATGGGAAACTTGGTATTATGTACTTTATAAAAGTTTGTGATTTGTCTAAAATCCTTAGAAAACATAAAACAACTTACAAACCACTTTAAACAATTTATTTTCTTTTATTACTTATCTTAACAATAAATATTGTATGTTTTTTTAATTGACATTTCTAAAAGTATTTTGGCAACTTACTAAGCAGCGAGCAAAAAAAAGTCACCGACGAATTTTTCAAAAATGTTCTGTTTTTTGCAACCTAATACTACTATTTTAAAGTTTGAGATACGTTTAAATTATAATTAAATATATTATTGCTGAAGAGGATAATGTTCCAAATTACACAAACGTTTGATGACCTTCAATGGTATAAAATATTTAAGTAATAAAAAAATCAGTTCTATAAAGTTGTTTTATTCTGATAATTACATACTTTTCCACTTTTTACAAACATGTTATCAAGTTATTCTAGAATTTCAAAATAAATAGTAAAGAAATAACATTGAAACATTTTGTACGTTTTTTCTCACAATCATATTAATGTTGACATTTTTCTTTCAAAAGCTATAAGAAATATAATATGACATTAATTATTTCTTCCAGCTAAAAATGATGAACTTGTAAGCGTTGTGATATCTGCCATTCCCGTCGAAGCGAAAAATCGAGGTGTATTTCCTGAGGATGCATTAAGGGAGCGTTTTTTGAAGGTAGAAAAGGTTGCTAGGAATCTAGCACTAGTACCTGAAAATGGAGGTCGTCTACATGTATACTTTTTATCGTATTTACAATCATTGTTACTTTTAACTACTACCAACCCAATACCTCAAGCAGAACTTAATAATGAACAAGTTGATTTTACTAAGTTAAGCACTAATGAAATTCTACAAAGAGCAAGGTAAGAAAGAAGCAATGCTTGCTTTTTTAATTCTTTTCTAAATAATATAGAGAGATTGAAAAGTTGTGCAAATCAAAATAAATGTTTCTATAAATAGTCATTTTTTAAAGTATTTTGTCGGTTACCACAAGTATCTTTATAATGGAAACTTGTCACTTGTCTATAGTGTTTTGGAGTTCACTTTTATGTAAACATATTTTTCCTAGAGCAGCGAGTTTTCATTGTTACACAATATTTTTCTAGTGGTCTATCCACGTATTGCAGATGATTTATTAAATGAAATAAATAAATAAATTCATCTTCAACACGACCATGTTTGCAACTTTTTGATGTTTCTGTGTTATTTAAATTTTAATCAAAATTCAAATCATGATTAGATGCCAATAAAAAAAATTAGTTTTAACAATTAATGTTCATTGATTAATAGACAACTGTATACGCACTTATGATATTACAGGAATATATATGGCGAGTTGTTTTAATCCATTTGTTTTTTAAATGGAATACAATAGTTTAACAAAATTAGTTTTAAATATTATAAAATTTTGCTGAGGAAGGGAACAGAAAAAATACCTGTCGAGAAAGGCTGTCGAATTATTCTCAACAAATTAATATTACTGCAATAAAAAAAAGTAGATTTATAATTTTTAGAAAATATTTACAAAATTTTTCAACAAGACAAATAATCATTGTGCTTCATCAAACATTAAGAAAAAATAGTTTTACTTTTAAAAAGATATTACTTACTATAATTATAAACTTAGAATTTTTCTTTAAACAAGAAAGTTTGGAACATTTATTGCTTTTAATGAACCTATTATAAATAAAATAAAATATAAAATGGTTTTTAATGTTCATTTCTTGTAAAAAATTGTTTTCTACGTAATGTATGTTGCATTTGCATTTTAATATTTTATTAATTTAGAAAAGACATTTACCTCCTTTTGTCACTACTTTTATGCTTTATTTGGATATTGGCGATACAGGTTTAATTATAATTGACAAATAAATTTGCACAAAGACTCAATTAAAATTGTTTAATATCAGTTCTTCGATGAATTGAATCAAGGCAATGATGGTTGTATTGTATTACGGCATTATTAAAAATAAAATGGCTTCTACAGACCATTGTTTTGTTATTGTTGCTATATATTTCCTGATCATGAAGGAAATTAAGCAGGTGGAAATACTATAACTTTGGTATATAATCGTCGTCTACCGATCGTTGGGAATTTTAATTTTTTTCTTTTCTTCTATAGCTTGTTCGGATGCTGTTAATTTTTTGAATCACACTGTTGTGATTTGTATTTGGCTCTATTTCTTGTAATTTCAACATTAACTTATTGTATGCACTACTTTTAAATCAGGATAAATTTTATTAATAATTACTTATTTACAATTCACATATCACAATTGAAAGGAAGCATGCATTAACACCAAGCCAACAACACTGATGTGAGCCGGCGACTAGGGTTTTTAAAAAACCGAACTTTTCAAATACCGCGGTGTTCCGTTATTAAAAATTAAAAATCGTGGTTTTGGTTTTTTAAAATTCAAAAATATTTGTATGAAAATTAAACAAAACACAAATTAAAATGCAAATTCTGTTACTATTGTATATTAATTATACTAAACCATTTCTTTTAATTAGGCAGTCTTCTTATATATGCTATGTCATGATTTAATGATGCAGTATATAAATAATATAAGAAGCAAAAAAGTACAAAATACAGTGCTATTTTAAAATTCAGTAAAAAAGTTTTTTTTTAAATTTTAAACTAATTAATGGGTGGTTCTGCATTCTCACATCCTTTTTATACAAATGAAAATAGATACATTTAATCAACGATAATCAATTACATCATAATTTTTAAAAGTTGTTTTTTTGCTCTAATTGCTTGATAATACTATATATATATATATATATATAAATAAATAGTATTAACTTTTGGTAGGTAAGAGTGGTGTATCAAAATGATCAATTTTAATATGTTATGAATCTCACATTGTCAAACAAACAATAAATCTGAGCTTATTATGGACGAATTAAAAATATACGTTGTATCAAGTTCGCGCCGCATGAAAGGTTAAAAATAAAAGTAATACTTCAATTAAAAATAAGTCTTTCTCTGTTATATATATTGAAAATCCGAAAACCGCGGTTTTCGGTTTTTGCATTGAAAACCGCGATTTTGCGGTTCGGATATGTCCGAAACAGAAACCCTACCGTCGGCAAATGACGCCGATTTAAAACTTGCCCACTTTCGCTCAATTATAATTGCACAAATACGCAGAACGATTATTTAATCTTTTTGAGAGATTTGTGCAAACGATATGGCACATACGCTCAATTATAAACGAGACCGGTTGTGCAATTTTATTTGTCAATTATAATTGTTTTTAATAATCCTATCTCATATTTCTCAGGACTTACTATAAGAATAACAGTTTTACTTGAATAATACTGTTTCATTTTGTTCGTCGTCACACTATGCGATTTTTACATGTATTAATTGGGTAGCCCAAATAAAGTTTTGGTCTCACTGTGCGTATCTATTCAAATTATGCGTTTTTGATAATGTTTTTACCCACCTTAAAATATATTTTTTGTTTTTCAGATACTGGTTAGATAGAGGCGATTTTTCCCAAACATTAAAATACATGAATTTACTGAAGGGAGCACCTAGGTCCGTAGCGAAGCAATGGATGAACGAAACTAGAATATTGTTAGAAACCCAACAAGCGGCGAACACTTTGATGGCTTACGCTGCTGCTAGTGGTCTTAATTATCTGTAAAACGAGAAGTGTCCATTCGTATACAATAATAAATTACAAAACTGCTGCTGCAACTAGTAATCTTAATTTTTAATTAATTGGTATTTGAAACGCTAGTCACATGTTTCAGTCAGTTTCTGTTGAATGTATTTTGGGAAATATGTCGATTTGTTATTTATAAAATTATGATAATAAATAATAAGAAAGGTTATTTATTAATTTTCTGTTTTATCGCGTTGTAAATAGACAAATATGATAATTTCAGCTTTGTTTTATTGAACGCTTTAGATTAATTTATTTGTTGTGTAAGATTCATATTAATTTATTTAAATACCATAAAATAAAATCAGATTCAAAGTTTGGTTTTGGTATTGAAGAATCTACATACATAAAACTTTTAAAATAATTAATAACAATTTTGTTATTGTTTGGAGTTATGTTAATTCAATAACAATTTTTTAATTGTCAAATGCAATAAATTTAAGAGTGTTGATTGTTATGTTTTTATGAGGTATGATATACAATGTGATGCTAAATTATTCGACAAACTTTAAAGGTATGGTCAACGCATTCGTCTAGCCAATCACAAGCTTGCAATTTGTTACGACTTGTCACTGTCAAGCTTGCGATTGGTTTGACTTGTGTGTTTAGTTGCATGCATCTGCTTTGTTTGAAAAAACTTGAAAAAAGAATTACAATATTAAGTTTTTGAAGTATTTTATGTCAAGTCGAAGAGTTGATTTGAATTTTTTTACGGAAATTGATTAATGGAAAAGAATTGTAACCAATACTCGTGTTAATGGCGATTAGTGCCCAACCGAAACTTCATTTTCAGTCGAAACCGAAACCGAATATTTTGCTCCTCTGGCTTTGACGGATACGGAAACTTATATATAATTGAAATTGACAAAAAATACTAGAACATATCTAGTGTTTTTCTTATCTTTGTAACAGACTATTCAACTAGATTAAATAACTATAAAATAATTTATCAAGAATCACTTTGTTTTTAGAATCTAATGTAGATAGGTACAAAATTATTATATTAGAAAGTAACCAATAAAACTACAACTTTTATTATCATTTAAGTCTTTAGTTGTCTATCAAAACACAATCAAATAAATAAGACGATTATTTGCAAAACTTGCATTTTACTACAAACAAAATATTTTGGAAACAAAAAAAATTTAAATGAAAAAGAATTTGTCGTTTGTATTATTTAATTTCAAAGCAACAACTACAATCAGATATTTAAAAACAATAAAAACCATATTTTGATCGATTGTCAAGTTTTAGAAACAACGGATCTCAAATAGTTATCAAAATGTTTTAAGTAAATAATAGTTTAGGCCTATTTATGGTAGAAACCGAAACTTTTGATCGATCAATAATTTAGATTAATCTCGATAATTAACAAGTTTGTTGATTAAGTAACTATTGTTTCTATAAATTCTATAAAAATTATAGTCCGGTAAAGTATTTTAATGCATTTCATTTTCATGTTTATAATAAATAATTATAAAATACAACAAATAGAATTTTTATTATAAAAAACTATAAATATTAATATTAACAAATTCTATAAAATAAAAGAAAATAAAGAATATTGCTCCTTTTATAGGATTGCAGCACTTACTCTGCGTCGTGCTGCATTTTTTTGCACCTTACATTGTATATAGCTATTTTAGCTTACTTTGAAGTTTTTATTTATGGTATTTCTGAAGTCTTCCCATGCTTCTTCTTTAGCTATTTTTTTGTTGGAACAAAATAACAAAACATGAAATAAGAATGAATAAACAAAAATGGAAAAAAAAGTAAATACTTTTTTTTTCCATTTTTATTTATTCTTTCTTATTTCATGTTGTGTTATTTTGTTCCACCAGTAGTTTAGTGTTTTGTTATAATTTCTCATGGTTAACAGGCCTGTTAGTTGCTTCTGTTATTATCTATTTAAATATATTAAAGCTCATCTGGTTGTTCTGTTATTTCTCTTATAGTGTTTTTTGTACTAAATAGTGGGTGGTACCAATTTACCTAAAATAATACTAGGTATGGACAGTGGATTACTGTGTTGAATGCTGTTTGGTATTTCAGGAGTTCCCTGTTCGAATCCGGATTTTTGAGTTTTTTTCCAAGTTAAGAAAAGTTGTGTTGTAGTTCCCATTTCTGCCAGGATGTTGCATACGTTAAAGAATCCAATAATTTATGTTGGAAATTCTAAATATATTGAGTAATCATAAATTTTAAATAGTATTTTCTAATGGGTAGCCAAACATCTTTATCAAGAACTCTACTCTAAAAGTACGAGTGGTAATCAGAAAAGAAATTAGTATTTTTTTTTAGGCAAGCGTATTCAAAATCTAAAATATACATGTGAAAGCGTCACTTTTCTTCACTTTTCGACGTAGTCACCCAATTTGTTTATGCACTTGTTCCAGCGGTAGACGAGTTTCTCGATTCAAAATCGTTTTCTCAGGCTGTTTGCTCAACCACTGACGGACGGCAGACTTTACTTTATCATCACTTTTAAAGTGTTGACCAGAGCAAGTCCTCCCTTCATTGGACCGAAGAGGTGATAATGCGGAAGGACCGTAGGGAGGGTGTCATTACCTGCCATCCCCAAGATTCGAGTTGGTCGGATATAACATGTGCAACATGGCGTCGAGCGTTGTCGTGGAGGAGGTATATGCCCTGCTTGACAGACAAATTACGACGCTTTCACATGTATATATCAGAATTTGAATACAACGTAGTTTTCCAAACAAAAAATTACTAACTTCTTTTCTGATTTCCCCTCGTATTTAAATATTTCGAGAGTATTTTTAAATACTTTGAAAAGGTATATACTTGCAATTAATAGTTTTGATAGTATTTGAACCTTCAAATACAAATATCAAATATCGTTTATCAAAAAAGTATTTAAATACCAATTATTTAAAAACAAAGTGCCGTGGGGGACAAGTTCAATCCAAATGGGGAACAGACAGCCTTTGTCTGTCCCTCATTTTTATTGAACTTTTCTGAGATTGTATGGTCAAACCTTGTTCTTCACATAAACATATACTTATGGTCGTGTCAAATAGCGTACATGCGACGATTGTAATCAAAATGCATACGTATGTAAGCTAGAGAATTTGCTACATCTTTTTCCTTGGTACCATGTCAAACGCTTTTTCCAAATCTACGAATGTTAAGTATAGTTTACTATGATGACTCAGCGTTTTATCAATTATTTTTCTTAAAGTAAAGTTGAGTGCAGTGCTTTTTTCTAAATCCACTTTGTACTTTCTCCATTAATGACTCCATCTCTTGCCTCAGTCTATTTTCCAATATAGCTTCATACACTTTTGCAGTTATTGTGCATAGTTGAGATATCCCTCTTTAGTTATTGGTATTTTGCTATCTTCTTTTTTATGTATTGGAAATAACACAGATTTTTCTAGTCTTGCGATATTTCTTTTTTCCTTCTTCATTTATTTCTGTTTGATCATATCGTGTCCTGATGCTTTTTCATATTTTAGTTTGATTTGATTGTATTTTTTTCAGCGTAATTTGTTTTTGCAGCTTTTCATTGTTTTAAAAACAGTTTTTGATTTTTCTTTTTCAAAATCTTCTCATGTTTGTGCTTTGGCTTTAATTATGATTATTTTTACTTTCTGTCTCTGTACTGTGAATTCTTCATAGTCCATTTTTGTTCTAACTTTCTCGTTCGAACACCGTTTGTTTTCTATTTTGCATATTCCATATGGCGAGGCCATAGTATAAGACCCGTTTATACAAGGGAGCAGACTTCTTAATATAGAAAATAGTCGATGTTAAAAATTTGGTCAAATAAACAATTTTTTTTAATACAATGTTGAAAAATTACTTTAAATATTAACGAAATCATAGAAAAATTTCTATTAATTTCAATGAAACTTATATAAATTATAACAATTTCTATATTTTGAATAAAATATTTTATGAGACTTGATAACATTCTATGAAAAAAAAAAAGAAATTATACAGTTTTATCAAAATTTAATTTAATATATTAATTAATTGCTTCGTTCTGAAGTATATAGGTATGGCTGCGTTTTTTATTGGCTATATAGGACTACATTTTGTTTTACATTGTATTTAATACATTGCCAACTCTTAACAAAAATTGCGGACATTTTGGAGATAAAACAACTGCTCTCCTTCAGCACTAATTTAATATGGAAGTGTTCTAGTTTCCTCAATCCATCCAATGATGGTGTTCCATTAATATTATGATTTTTTTCATGATATTCTTAAATTTTTTTATAATTTTTCTTAATTGTCTTTTATCAGGTTTTACACATGCTACATCCTCTTTACAAATCTACGCCACAATTTTATTAATTTTCGTAAATCTTTCCCAATTTTATCACTAAATTATTAAATTTCGTTTGATTTATTTTACATGATTTTGATAATTTTTCACATAATTTTTATTAA
>JARJEC010161093.1:0-23605 GCA_030264575.1 Tachinus sp. AB-2021 | reverse complement strand
TTAACGATTTTAGTTACAATAAATATTGCGTTAAAGTTATTATTAACATTATTTACTTAAAATAAAAATATATTATATATTATTTTATTTTATTTTTTGCAAACTTTTAAGAATAGTTAGTATATTTAAAACCCAGATAAGAAAGCGTTCTCTTACAGACTGCGGGCAAAGTTTATAAACTGAACCGTGAGTCTGTCAAAGCACTTTCTTAGCAAGGTTTGAATACTATTTTTTTTAAATTTTGACACATCAAAAACTTCAAACGCAGTTTGTGAATTTTCTCATCTCAATTGAGGTGCTCACAGCCTACATTTCTAACATGCCGTGGAAAAGGTATTATTGCTATTAGATTGAATTTATTTTAAAATTTTTATATTTTCATGAATTATTTAACCTTATTCATTCTAAAAATTATAAAACTAAAACTCCACAAATATAATAAGAAAAGTATATATTTCAACTTATCTTAATTTTTTAATTTTATAATCTTTAGAATGAATATTGTTGAATTCCACCGCATTCGGACATCAAATATTGAATTTAAACTTATATTGGAAATCAGATAAATATAGCTGGAACGAAATAAAACATTGATGTTTTATCCATTTAATGGCAATAGGTAAGTTTCCAAAGTTTTTATCACAGTTTCTTGTACTTCCCACGTCAATAATTTTTCAACTTATACTATCCTAGAGAAATGCGGAAGACGCAAGGTACAGTAATTTAATGCGAATATGTATATTAGCCAAAATATAGGAAATATCGGGAAATATCGAGCAAGTTATGCTTATAAATTGTAATTCCCTCAGAAATTTAATATTAAGCTCCCTGTAAATCGTTTAGGAATTTATATATCCCCTGATAAATTATTGATAATATCGTTAAAGCATTTTCAGATCTATTATGAATAATTCCACAATAAATTAATCCGAGATGTGGAATTAATTAACGAATTCGCGCATTGAAAATTCGAGCTTTAAATATGCTTACGTGAATTCAGACTGCGCCCAACCCCCTTGCTCAAAGCTCCAGACATTGACTGATGTCTGGTTGGGATGATTATTAAGTATGCGATTTGTTAAATGGGTGTGTTGAGATTGATGTCGGATGTTTAATTAGAAGTTTGCGCGAGGAATTAGTAGGTTAGTCACACACATACAAAGGCTATATGCGGAGGTGCACTTCTTGCATACATCAATCACCTGCAGCGTTATTGCCGGCGCTACCCGCTCGATATATCCTAGGTGTCACCTTCCCTGTACGATATATCACCTAGGCAGTGACCGAGTCGCGCAAGGTATTATTGGCTACATTGACAAATTATAATTGTATCTCAAATGAAGATATGAAAACCATTTCGCTTTTATTTGGAGAACGATGGAATGTTTTGAATAATAACCCTCTTAAGCGGCGCAGCCCCTCGTAAAACAACCCCTAATAACAATAAATAGCCCGTTTAACCTAAATAGGAATATGTTAAAATGTTTCCGAGGCAATTTAAACATTTTAAAAGCTTTCTAATTAATTGAAAATTAATCAATATAATAATTAAGGCATTGCTAATTTAAAATATGTATTCACGTTTTATAATAATGGAATGCGTAAGGGTTGGAAATAAATTAAAACATCACCCTTAATTACAGGCATTATATTTTAAAACGTGAGGTGAAACATTTCGGTTCGCCCAAATTGACTATAACTCTTTGGAGATTTGGGAGCCCTGATAATATGCAAGGGGGTTAGAGCATCATTTATCTTGACGCCTTATACAATACATATAAATGGTTATGTAAAACTAGGACGGGCAATATGTATTTGGCGTGATGGCTCGCGTTTTACACCATGATTATTTATCACGTAGAGCTCACTCCGGGGGCAGATGAGTTCAGGAAGTGACGTGTGCGTGCGTCACGTAACTCCCCGTCTTCTAGATCCAAGATCCCACCCCCCATTTCAAACACTGCAAAAAACGTATTCAAGCAGCACGTGTCGAACATTCATATTAAAACTTAATTTAAACCGATAATTACAATTACAAAGTTTGTGCCGTGTAGATCGAGACAATTTTCAATCTCCGCCCCATATCAAAGGTGGTTTAAAATTGCTCCATGATTTTTCATTAAAGTCTTGAAAGCTTTTCAGAGCGGCTTCGTTTCTCAGTGTATTTATTTTTCGGGGGCAATATATGTAGAAAAACGGCGCCGTGAAATGATTTGTCATTCCCGAGGTTCAAGGCAAAAACAAGTAATCTCCCACCGACTGACTCTCTCCCGTTCTACTTCAAAGTAATATATGGAGTAAGAAATGCCCTCTGAGATGTTTCAATAGCGCTTGATAAAGTGGTATAAACATGGCGACTGCAAACATTAATTTGTTTCGGATTGGGAAGGGAGACTTTTAATTTTCTCAATATAGATACATACTCAATTCTCTGGTTTCTATATTTGTTGATGTCCTACTTATTGTCATAATTGCAGCTTAACTATTATATCATAATGCAATGCAAATATGCTTATGCTGCAACAATTGGATCAGATATGTTAATAAAAAATTGCGAAAAACATTGCTACTTTTATTGTTAACTATCAACAAACAGTTAAAATATGTCCGTGTCACTTTTACGCAATGAAAATAATTTTAGTATTAATTTGAACTAAATCCCTGTTTGTCCTACAGCAAGAAGTATAGTATTTATTTTTTTCTCCTGGGGTGATTCGTCAAGCGTCCTATCACTACGGTCTTGATGTTCCTATTGTGCACCTCTGATATCTTAGCAGTTCTGTCTCTTTTATGAAGTCCAGGAGTTTTTGCTAAGGGATTGTTTTCGGTTCTTCCTAGGTTAGCAGATGCTGCGAAGTCTCTTCGTGAAACACCCGCGGCAAAGTGGATTTTCTTGTATATCCAAACTATGCATGTGCTTGTTTATACCACAGTGTCCGATAATCAGTCCAGTGAGCCTTCACAGTTTGGTTCGGCTCATTTGCGATATTTCCTTTTGGGTATTTTGAGTTGGTTCTGT
Organism: Tachinus sp. AB-2021; assembly: GCA_030264575.1. Taxonomy (NCBI): domain Eukaryota; kingdom Metazoa; phylum Arthropoda; class Insecta; order Coleoptera; family Staphylinidae; genus Tachinus; species Tachinus sp. AB-2021. Next base: position 20,586 of record JARJEC010161093.1, on the reverse strand, counting down.
TAGGAATAATCTTGAGTGATTCATCCCTTGACAGTTTTTCCACAAGTTATTGTGTTCATTTGCAAGTTTGCGTTGGATTATTTCTTTTCCGATTTTGTGTGGAATCCCGAATGTGGGTTCTGGTCCAATAAATGCAATAGTTATTCCCTTTTTGGCTAACTGATCGGTATTACGGTTTCCTTCAATGCATTGGTCTTTCGGTATTCAGACTAGGCGTACCTCTGTTGTTTGTGGCGAGTACCTCCGAGGTATCTATGCAATCCAAGAACAGTTTGGATTTTATTACTGGCGATCGTAACGCCTTTAATTCTGCTTGACTGTCGGACATGATGGTAATCGGTCTTTTGTACTCCATCAGGAGTTTAGTATAGTAGTTAGAAGTGTATTTCTAATTGTGTGCGAACGGACTAATTTCATCTGTAATAAAATGTATTATTAAATCGCTTAGTGATAAGTAAATTGCTACTTGGTTAACTGGAGTAGTGCGAACAAGGTTATGGACATTGTTTCTTCAAACCTATATTATTAACTTTAAGGAGATGTAATGTACACTGGAAAAAATATGTTGTTTATATCTCAGTTATATATTTTGCAAAAAACCGCAAACTGTTTTGCGACTATTGATTTAAACTGAAATTAGAAATCAAAAAGTAACATTGCCTGTTTTACAGAGACCAGAGAAGAGAATATTGGTTGCAATTCAATTACAACATAATTTAAAATGAAATGATTTTAATTGAACTGTTGGAAGTTTTAAAAAATGTAATTACATTGGAGAACGATAAAGTAACAGTAGAAAATAATCAGTACCCTAATATAAAATTTTGCTTAATTAATACGCATCAAAAATTAAAAAGAGACTTCCCAGTTCTTGTACGCATAAACCTCTGCGCAATCAGTTATTGTTGACTAGGTAGCGCCACAAGCAAATCAATGGAATTGTTTGTAAAATCGGTAGCATCTATAGATTGCGGGTTGCTGGTTATGGTCATTGTAATCGGCGGCATTCGGATATCTTTGAATATAGTGTTGGTCTTCAGATAATATCTACAGATAATGATGCCATAGGTGTTGGTATGTGTTCCGGTTGCGCAGTGTGGTTGCGTTGCGCTGTGGCCAATTTACCTAACCTCACTTTGCGATAATACGACTATTCAATTTTATTACAATAAGTGCATGGTTATATTGGCAGTGTTATGTGCTCATTATTAATTTCAAGCAATAATAAGCTTATTATAATAACATTTTTATTTTAATTTTTAAGAAGTAAAAGATATCGCTTTAAACAGAGATCCATTAGGGATACATAAATAGTTATTAGACCACTTTTAAATTTTAGATTTCGATATTCAACAACTTTGTTTATTTATAAAGCAAGTGATTTTTGTCGAAAATTTGTCATGTTTGATTTTCTCGATAAGCAAAATCTTAACGTCTGACTTGCAGCTTTAATGTATGTAACAAATGAACCAAATATAAATATTTTGTTGATAAAAGCTTAAAAAAATAGTTGATTTTTACGACGAATTAATATTAAAGGTTTTTTCTCAACAATTTTACTAATCTGTGAAATCATAGCCAATATGACTTTATTTGAGCTGTACCTACGAAGACTTTTTTTTGTTACGACTAAACCGGTTGACTTAAATTTATTGAATAAGTGAAAGTAATAACAATACGATGAGCAAACAAAAAGTTTCCGAAAATTGTTTACTATTTTTACTGTGAATTTTTAAAATTTTTAAAACCGTTGATGTGGTATATTCAGTACGGCCGATGTAGAATGTTTGCAAAAGTTAAAATTAACTTTAGGTACGGTCAGCACTTGGATCATTGTGAAACAATTAATGATGCTCTTCATATCGGAGACAAATTTCTAGAGTAACAAGTCTTAACTGAACACACACACACACACATACCCACATGAATACGGCTGAATTACGGGCAGTTGGAAAAATCCAACAAATACACTACTACTAATATAATTGCTATGCGTTGTTCGATGAAACATTTTCTTGTAACATAATCTCCATATTTATAAACATTTCTATGCTAGCTTTACTGAAAAAAAATGGAGATAAATTGAAAATTATGTTTACTTTTTTACTTACTTATTAATTACAATTATACAATTATTTGGCTTTTAAGATAGACGAGCTTAAAACAAACTTCGACATATTATTGGCAAATTCATTTGTTTTATATACGAAAAGTCGATATACTGTAAATTAGTTGACGTTTTATTGGCAACTCAATTGTCCCTGAATTCAAATCGCTTCTCATCCTCCCGCGGGAAAAAAGTTGCCCCGGAACTTTGCGTTGCTAATTACATTTTAAATACACAAATAGAAGGAAATAAAGTCGCTCAACTCGAATGAGAACAAGGCAGTTAAAAAGGGGTAGCGGACTTATTATCGCGCTAATAAAACAAGATTAAGACCTTATCTAATCTAGAAAAGGGTACCCAATTGGAATATCAGCTTTAATAATGGCTTTTTTTTGCTTATAATAAAATATAACGGGAAAATTATGAATTGTTTTTAATATGAAATCAGTATTCTCAATACGAATAATAAATTTAAATCAAATTTATCAATTCAAGAAGTTATTTAGGTTAAATGTGGTAATTAAATCGGGGTGTCAACAAAGTGCAGATTTACAAATCAATTATTCAGATAGAAATATTATTTGATGAATTCCATAAATATAAATCAAAATCTACATGTTTTTGCATATTTTGTGAATCAATAGTAAAACGGATATGGGCTGCGGCGTTTATCTGTTCGATAGTAATTTGGATGCTTGCCTGCCCATGAAGCTGCAACGGCCTAAACCGATATTGTGCTGTAATTTAAATGGTGGCATATTTTTTTTCGATTTGACGGCAAAACCAAAAGAGTTTCATCGGCCCGGATTAAATTGAACGGCAAATTTAAATTACACATAACAATCGTTGTTCAATCATTGAAATAACAGAAATGTTACATGGAATAATCCATCACAAAGTTGTCAATTCTTCTGTCACCATTATAACAATCGATTGAAATTTGTGCCTCGAGTTAAATTAGACAAAATCTCTTAAATGGAATTATTCGGTTGAACTAACTAATTTCACGTTAATTTTCTTTTTTATTTATAGAACATGTAAAGCGGGCAGACATAAATGGATGTGTTTATATATAGTTTGTTGCCATAACGTACTTGCCTCGCAGAGATAAGAATATATAACCGACACCCCCGCATATATAAAGGGGAGTATTTACCGTAATTGCCCTATTTATTTGCATGCGATGATGTGCCCCACGTAATATTTCTGCACGCGTCGTTGTATATAACGGACGCATTTTCCAAAAGATGCGAACATATAAATTGCACACAATTTATAAAATGAATTAAATATTTTATATTACCAACTGGCTAATGCTAACAAAGCGGCTTGTTTATTTTCGGGGTGTTTGAACTTATCGCCCTATAAAGCTAGATTAATTCTTATCTAATCTAGAAAAAAAAACGAGAACCAACTTACGGGTTTAACAAGGTGTTAAAACAACCCGACCCAATTTAATGTGCTTTGTTTTACAGCAAAAGTTTAATTATCAATTCCGTAGGTTTTGCTTTTATGGCACCCTTTTATCCCATCGATTCTCACCGTATTTCTCATTAGATTTTTACTCAAGATAATCGTCTCACCTTTACAGGAAATTAATGGACATTAATTTATGCGTCACCTAATTAACTCAGAATTTTTCCGCGGATATAGAATATTTATATTTAATAGCGGATTTTAATTGAATCTTGAAATCAAAATTATTGTAATAAATACTCATCATACGCCCTTTTTAAATTAGCAGTTACTATCGACCTATGTCTTATAAACAATTTTTTTTTTTGGCATTTAAAAGAGCTCACTATTTATGTATAACATCAATATGCTAACTCTAAGGCAGGTTGCATAACATATTTTTTTAGGAATTATGCAATAAACTTCCTATTTTAAAAATAATATAATCTCAATAAGTGATAATTATATCTCAACTTGTACGAAATGTATAAAATTTTATTTTTATTAGCATTATTAATTAATATAATGGATCAATACTGTTGATAAAATTTAATTTTTTTAAAAATTTCATAATCAAATCTCACAAATGTAATAGCTTTGGTGACTTTATTAAAAAAATTGCTATACAACCAATCTTATTTTTTGCACCAATAATACACGAAAAAGTGTACATAAAGTGTCATAGTTTGGAAAAATAAATTTTAAAAAATTAAAAATTATTTAAAAACTGACATTTTACTAAAATAAATCGATGTGTGTAAAATAATGTATATAAACAAAAATAGAAATAATATATCTCTATATTATCTATATCTATTATAATGTTTTTTCTTTTTAGTTAGTTATTATTTAATGTATAATTTTGAAATTGAGGTTTTTTTATTTTTTACATTTTTTATTGTACAAATTCATTAATAATAAATACATTACAATATAAAAAATAAATTTAATTCTTAAAAAATTGAAATTTATAAAATTTAATAAATTGGAATTTAAAAAAACGTATGAATGGCTTTGAATGGACAATTCTTACATTTTGTAACAAAAATAATGATATCAAGTCATGTTTGTGGTATCTCATATTTATATGAAATATTGTGACGAGAATATATGAATAATATATATAAACATACAGGGTGTGGTAGGTTTGGGAACTATGTTTTATTTCTATTATTCTACGTCTTATAAGAAGTTACTTTGCAAGATAATTTTAGTAGAAGACCCAACAAATTTTTTTTTTGTAACTTTTAAAGTCATTTTTTAGATTCAACTTTGAAAAATCTAATATAGCCCAAAAAGCGCAATTTCACGAGAAAAAATCCAAAAAAACGTTTTGTACTAATTTTTTGATGTTAGTCCGAAAATTAGAAAAACCGGTTTTCCGCGTCAAAGACATATCTAAAAAGTAGTTTGTTATTTTAAATACTTCCTATATAGCTAACTTGACTTATTTTCCTATAAACTAAATTTTGTTTGTGTATTTGCATTACAAGGGCCGCCGTAAATCGCAATAACTGCAAAACTAGGGTAAAAACTATTTTTTTAGCTCTGGTTATTTTATATCCATATTTTGCAAACTTTTTCATTGAATCTGATTTTTTGTAACTTTTATTTTTTTAAAATTATATTTCTAAATTTTTATATTTATATCAATACTAACTTTCTCAACTATTAAAACAGTGCGTTATATTTAGTAAATAATCTCTACAAACAACTTTTTTGTAAATGTTAGAAAAAAACTCACGTACCTGTGTCCAAATGGCAATTATTTACAAATTTTTTATTTACTATTTTGTAATAGTTAAAACAATGGAATTTTTATATTAATAACGTTAGGCGGGATTTTAATTTGTATTCAGGGTTTCAAAACATTCCGCAATAGCACTCATGGGTTAAATTGGCTAATCTTTGTAATTTTTGGCCTAATTACCGACGTCAGAAATTATCCACACTTATAATACACCATACTAGTTAACAAGTTAACACTTATCTATCATGCAAGTAAATCATTTGAAATTTACCGAAATGGGAGGATCACTGGTACGTAACGTTATAAAGAATTTAGTTAAATCATACACAATATATATATATATATAGAATGACCACTAGCTTACTAATAAGCGATTCGAATGTGGTACCACTTATTAAACTGATAAACACATGCATAAATAGTGATGATTGAAACGAGCTGCGGTAATACCACTGTACAAAAAAGGCAATAAAAATTAACCTAAACATTACCGATCAATATCTCTTTCTATAACCCATAATATCTAGCTTTATTTATGCAAGTGTTTTCTTATCTTGAAACAAACAACATCTTAAATCCAAAACAATATGTTTTTTTAAGGGAAAATCAAATTGTGATGCACTCATGAATCTTGTTCAAAATATCTTAGATGAATTTGAAAGTGGCAGGTTTAGTGTCGCATATTTTGATTTGAAAAGAGGCATTTAGCAGCGTATGGCATCTGTTTTTTTTTTCTTCTAAAAAGCTATATTTTTGCAACCTTTGCCCAGAAAGCTGTGTATTATCATACTCGATTAAACGAATACAACATATATTTCCGTAATGGATCTTTTTAGGAACTTCATAAATGATATTCCTTAAATGGTTGAAAATATAATTTTATTTGCAACTAGAGCAAACATTAATAGGGATTTTAGAATCCCAATCGATTTTATCCGAATGGATAATCTACTTATATACTGTAAAAACAATATAATTAATTTTCTCACTAAATTATTTATTGCATATATAATTTTTAAATATTTAGGTTTTATTTTGGACACAACATGGCAGTCACACGGCTATGCTGTACTTGGTTAACTTAACAAAACTACCTACCTGTTTTGGAAGCTAACACCAATATTGCCACCAACAAGTTCAGACATGTGTATTTTGTTTTGTGTTCGCCAGTCTTGGCGTAAGGTATACTTACATGGGACCATTCAGCAGTTTTATTTTGGTTATTAACTGCTCAAAAGCGAACAATTACGGCTATATCTATAGCTATTGAGAGGACTATAGAAATACTTTTATTGAATCAAAAATCCTCACACTTTCTTATATTTACATGTTGAATTGCGCATTATATTGAACACCTAGATCAAAACTGTAGCAACTCAAAAATAGGCTTTTCGGGAAAGTTGAAACACTCGTTGACATAATTATGTAAATGATAGTAGTTTACTATTTTATTTTATAAATGTGTTGGAGAAAATTATAGATACTGATAAATTGGATGGTTTTGGCTTCTTTATTTGTAGAATCAGAGTATATAATTAATTAATTTTTGAGTTGATATTGTATTGATCTATGTATGTGATATGTTTATAAGATTACAAAATGTATACCTAGTGATATACACAAATACCAAACTAAATTTAATAATTTTACTTGCTTAAATCACTTACATTTAAATAAATGCAAAGACTAGGTTCATTGCTATGATTCAAAACTTTATAATAAACTACAAGAATCAATAAAGTCTGTACCTACAAAGCGCTTTAAACACATAGTAAAATCTTACTTTATCAAAAAAGCATTTTATAGCTTATAGAAGTGTTTTTTATACAGAGAGGCGCGAACCACTGGAGGGAAAAATGAAGAAATAAATTTTGTTTGGCCAAAACCCCGCATAGAAGGCTATTGATATTAAAGATTGACATGTAGTATTTTGAAAATGATCGAAATGATCAAAACCGGTCTGGAAACGTATGAAATATAAAATACAATTCGAATGTATAATAATCCATAATAATTAATATACAGAAATTCTATAAGATGAAAGAAAAAAATATAAGATGTATAGTATAATCTTATATTTCATCTTCCTTTTAAATTTCTTCGTTATTTTTTAGTAAAATTTGATTAAAAAATGCTATTCAACAACGACTAACAAACATACCCATAAATCATTTTTTGTTTACATACTCTGTAATTGCAATGTTCTGACTACATGTTGTGAGTATCAATTTAGATGTCTCGACAGAAAGTAACCTTCTTCTCGAGTATTTTTGACGCAGTTTTTGATGACCTACGAGTAAGCGTTAGCCGATTTTCTTCAAATATCTAAAAAAATGTTCTGAACACTTTAAATAAGGAAATTCTTTATCCATATTTTTATCATAAAATGCTCCTATAACTAACGACGCGGCACAACTCTTTTCGTTTTGTCAATTGTGGGATTTTTAATAAACAACTACAAAATGTCAAATTTTACCATTTTGTGTTCTTAAACTGTAGGGCGCGCAAGATGGGAGGCGTACGAAATGAAGCGAAGAACAAATGTAGGGGAGAAAAAAGAAAAGTTCAAAAAAAAGTATTCAAAAATGTATTGGGGGGAGGGGGGAAGGAGGCGACAAAAGCAAAGTTGGAATGAGAGGGCCCAACAGATTGTAAATCGCTGGCTTAAATGTTCAAACCCAGATTTTCTCGAAAATTTGATGGAAGATTTGCTGTATAACAATCTCCCTTTTGCTTTACGCAATATAATGTGGTATCAGCACGATGGAACACTGCCCCGTGTAGTTGGTTGACTCAACGACAATTTTAATAGTAGGTGGATTAAATTAAATTAAATCAGCTTTAGTGAAGTGGCCTGCAAGCTGAGCAAGGACATAAATCTACTGGAATTTTATATGTGGGAATACATTTAACAATTAGTTTATGTGAAGACAATAGACATCGTTGGGCAGCTACAAGAGACAATTGCGAATGCTGCATTTCATATTCAAAACAAAACAATACTTTAAAGTAGTTTAACTTTCTTTTTTTAGTGAGTTGATAAAGTTGCATCAACGCTTATTATAACTAATTTGAGAACTAAATAAAGTGTTATTTTGGATACAATTGTTTTTGTTTCAACTTTTAATTTTTTGCCTTAAGTTGGAAAACGTTTATATATTTTACCAAAATGTTTTGACTGAGAAGCTATTGTCAAAATTAAAAATGATAGTAAACATTAAAGCTTTAATTTTAAATTCGTAGACGAAACATATAAATAAACATTGCCGATTCCCGCAATTCTATTTATATACCGCATTGATTCATTATATTTTTGACACACAAATTTCCGTTTAACTATACATAAAAATGTGTCGTGTCTGGAATTGTTAACTAAACAGCATACTGTTTGCATTTGCTGAAAAATTTTAATATATTTTCAAACAAGGTAATAATACTTATGCATAGTGAGTGATACGAATCCCCGACCAACCAACATCCATTTGCATATTATTTTGCATGTTAAAAAGTAACATTTTGGTCACGCTTGTTAAAATGTTGATTAAAGAGTGTCTGGGTGTAATACGAAAACGGTTAATGAATAATTCACTGTCGAAAACTTGTGGAGCTCTTTCCACAAGACTTTTATTGTTATTTTAATTATAATTTTTAGTGGTGATGGATGTATTGTTTACAAAATGGCATAAATTATTAGTTTAATTATTGGTGTCTAAAATATTAAATTGGTATTAAATGTAAGAAAACATAATTAAAAGCAAACTTTTCAATTTATTAAGAATTATACTTTTAGTTCTTACAGTAGTATTGGTAATTACATCAATTTAAAAAGTAATTAATAATATTAATGGTTGAAATTTTTTGCCCTGAGGGAATTTGCTGCATTGAGGAGTGCATTAGCAACTGGAAACTATAATCCGAGGTTAGACTTGGGTACACATGGTGCACACAATTACTCGTCCATGTGACTCTAATTACCGCAGGATTTGAGGCGGCCACATCCTGACCCCTAGGGACGATGCACTTTTACAGAAATCATTCTATAATCGCTCTGCGGCTGCAAAATCCATCCCGGAACGAGAAGAAATGCTTTATTTATAAATTTTTTTAAGCGGTTTTTAAGACTCCAGTAGGTGGCAAAGAATGAATATTTCAATGTATTTGTTTTCCTTGGAGATATAATTTCCAACAAGTGTTGCCGTTGCCCCTTAATCTATTAAATATATTCAGTCAATGGATTGCAGTTAAAATAAGTTCCAGCGACCTGCCCGCGGTGGTAGTTCCATTCGGTAGCTTAAACTCTCTAAAGGGCTTATTGCACTAGTTAGGGCCGTTATTCCGCAGACATAATATTATGGTATGATATCTGATGGTACTTACGATCCCTGAAACGCCGCTAATGTTCTCTCTGCTGGAACAGCTCAGATACAGACATTTAGACAAATGTACTCGGAACAGCGGAGTAGATTCCGGCGAGTTACCGTCTAGCCTGAAGAATAATGAGAATGTTATGGTGATGAGGCGCGGGTTTACATCCCGATATTAAGCCAGGGATATTAGCGTACAGACGGCCGCGATAATCCAAGCAGGTGACATCGCCGTGATCAAAGCCCTAAGGGCACCCCTTTTGCATCATTACAGTGCCATCCACATTCACTGCTAATCTCCTTTCGTTTTTATGCAGTCCATTAATCAATCTTGTCTTTTAATGAAACGCCTGATGTTAAAAAATAAATATTTGTTCTTTCCATATTAATCTTCTCTAATCTTTACAGCCCGGCAATAAACTGCTTATGTATATACATTTTTAAAACTGGGGGGCGATAACTCGCCACATTTAAATATTCAATCGCGTTTAATGTTTGCACAAATTTAAATATTAAATCGCCTCACCATTTTTTACTTTGTTTATTACAATGGATTCAACAATGTGATAACAAGTTTTGCGACAGGCTAACAAACTTGAATTAAATAAACTTAATCTATCAACAACTTTGTTAATATTTTCAAAAAATATTTCAACATAAATTTTCTGGATTTAATATATCCCCCTTTTATCTACATCTGTGGATTTTTTCTCTATCTCTTAACATGCAGTTTTGTCAGTGAATGCGAAATACATTTGCTTATGGGGTAGTAAATTTTGAAAATCGATAGCTTCTACGCCCGGATAAGGCTCATAACCATCCGAAACAAACGATTTATAGGCCTTAAAACGCCGCCGCACGCCTATGCCAACATAAGAAGATTTGCGAATGGTTGGATCGGTGTTTGCAGCAGCATCATTCCCCCCGTTGCATATAATCATTCTCGCCGATTTCGTTTTGGGTCATTACATATAAAGATCCCGACGATCAACACATGGCTGTTATCGTGATTTATATATTATTATTTTATTCTTAGGAAAATCGGCAAGAGTGTGCTTGATGTAAAGCGGGTGACAGTTCATGGATGCAATCAATATTCGTCACATCAGGCAGGGTTATTTATGACTCATATTGTGAGTAATTTCTGCACGATCGTTATTGCAAATCTGCTTTGTAACTATTGCGTAATCAGTATATGATTATCATTTATTATTATTATAAAAATATACTTGATTTAGTCCAAACAAATGTTTTATCTATTTACTATTATTGTTATTAATGTAAATTTATTAATATGTTCTTGTACACAATATAGATAATGGTTTACAATTTATTGCTTGATTTGCATAGTTTGTAGCGGTTCTGGTATGGATGATTTGTTTGACATTATTTTGTCAAATATTCTTCAATTTTTAAATTTGTGGAAAGTTTAAGGTATTAGTTAGAGATAGCAAAATCCATATATGCTTTCTGCAATGTAGTGCACAAAAATAATTCTTGTTTCAAAGATGGACATTTTGATTTGAGTAACTCCATCGTTCATTAGTCTATACGATTTTAATGAAGACAGATTAAATTTATCAATTTATGATGATCCACGTAAATCAACTTCGAAATTTTACAATATGATGACTTGTGATCAAACAACTAACGTATTGCATAAAAAAGATCTATAAGTTTTGTGTTTGGTACTATATGTTACGGCCTTGGCACATCATCATAACATTATCTTGTCTTTTTACATTGGGTTTTAGGGACTGGTCAAGGACGGGGCTGGACAAGCTTAGAACAATGTTACACTATGATCTTACGGCTTAGTAAGTTCAACGACACTGTCTCTACAATAGCTTTCTATTAAACGACGTACGTTCGCCTAAAAGATTGCCTTTGACCACGGTATTTTATACCACCTAAGAGATTTTTGCCCGTAGCATACATCTATTGCCTTGCTTTCATCACCTAAGAGTTTGTGTCCGTGGTATTTGACACCTTCTAAGATATCTCTGCCCGTGATATAATTGGCGGTACTAATTCTAATCTGCAATTACAATAACTATCTCTGCAAATACTAAGCAATACAACTAACTAAAGAATGATATAATTTAACTTACAAAATCTTTCACAAAATACTCACATTAACATTTTAAAATGCCAAAAATATGAGTACTACTACTAGATTCGTATAATTATATTTTTGGCTCATAACATACAAACAATAAAAAAGTACATGGTGCTTTTTGTTTGCTCATCATCATTAACTTGTTTAATTTATTTGGTGTTTTTGTTAAAATACATATACGCGACAGTGCCTTATTACGGTTAATTGGAAATTATTAATTTTATGAACAATAAGGTTGGTTATTCAACCTGTATACTAAACAAGCGGCATAAATTATTCCTGCAACTACTTTAAGAATAATTATTCTTAAGACGATTTTTGAAATGATTATTAAATCGTTTACTTTATTTGATAGTTTTTAAAATTGATTGTTTTTAGTATTTTTATGTGATGAGTTTACATTTGTTAGTAATAAGCCCTATAATATAAATTACTATATGAACGCCGAAATATCAAAGTTGGATTTTCTGTATGGATTTTCTATTGGAATTTTGGTAGAGATTAAGTGGTTGTACGAAAAATATTTTCCCAATTGACGTGTTCCTGATAGAAAAACGCCACAAAATATTCATCAGCAACAACAATAAATATGTTAAACGTGGTAGATTAACAACAAATTAAATTTCTTCTCACTCTCAAGGTATCTTTACGGCATGTGATACAGGCATGTGTTTTGAGGTCGCACCTTTTGTCAGTGTGTATCTTGCAACATGTCAAGGCGATGAGAATTGCAATCGTAATCTATCTATGGTAGATTAAGATACAGTCTTCTATTAGAAAAATCACAAATACGTTTAATGTAAATAATTAGACTGTGCGGAAGATTTTGAAGCAGCAGTGCTTGTATCGATACCGTATTAATTGCGTTCAGGTATTTATTTCTTCTCATTTTCTTCCACTCTTTTCATTTTGTAATTACTTTTGATTCAAATCCTGCAAACGTTTATTGTTTACCATTTCTTAAGAAATGCACTTAAGAACTTTTGTAATAATCACGTGCGGGCTGATGAAAACTTGCATGCGGCAGGTGAAGATTGTTTTCAACATCTATTTTCATTAAACGTGTGTAATGGAATTCTAGATTTCTGTTTTATTGGACCTGAATTTTTATCGGAAAGACCTACCGACTTTGGAAGAATATAATTGTTATGTGGTTTATGCACCACCACAATTTAGTTTGGATGGTCGTACTTTTTTGAACGCACTATAGGAAGATTTCAGAATTGGCCGACGTGGCAGGCCATACTCTGCTCAATCGCCAAAGTTGCAGATTTACGTCTCAAGATTTCTTTCCTAAGGGGTCATTTCAAATCATTAGTGTAAACTACTGCAGTAGAAAATTAAGAGAATTTGAGAAATTGGATAATAGAAGGGTATAATGCAATAACCCCTGTTTTTTGAGAGAGTTCGACAGTGCGTAACAAAAAAATTGAATGCATGTTAAAGCTAATATATTTGTATTTATTTGATTGTTTATTTCTAATAATTTTATTAATTTTTTTATCTTGTTATTAATAAAAACATTAAATAATAAATAGAATTATTAGTTAGTTTAAGTTTTTGGCGTATTAACCTATGAAGATAATTATTGTTTAAAATGATTATAAATGAATAATTAATTGAATATAAAAAAATTATAAAACAAATGAAGCAGATATAATGTATCTAGTAGCTACGTTTATTACTACGTTAATTTTAGTATTATTTCAAAACAAAAGCAACAAATTTTCCATAAAAAAATTGGTTCCCACCCAAAATAAAAAATGGTATTTAATTTGCGAATCATATAAATTTAATGATGAAATTTAGAACTGTTACAATATGAAAATATAGAAATACTATTAAAATACTAAAATCAACGCAAACTCTTTCAAAATTTAAAACTTTAACGTGGTCCAAAAACAACGAGGGAAATTGTAAAAGAAACGAAATACTATTTGTGATAAAAGAAGCCGTAATAATAATATTAATATTATTTTGTCCGTCTTTCACATGTTTTTTTCTTTTAAAGTTGCACATACAATCAAACTAATAATAGCAAACTCAAACTACTACTATTTTAAATGGGGTTGGAATAAATTTAATGTATCACAGCATACATCCATTTAATTTTGTGTTTACACATCCAGATAGATAATTAATAATCTTAGCAATAATAAAAGTAGAGTCATTTATGAATCAAACATCAAAATAATCAAACATATTTCAAAACTATTACATAACCTTCATACTATTCTAATTAGCGATATAACAAAACAGGCAGTTTTGCGGAAATGTTTAAAGTAGATACAATATAAAAATGACAAAAAACTATTTATCCATAATATTGCTTTCAACATTAATACATTTAAATTATTTAAAACATTCTAACGAAACAACTAACATTACATTTTGAAACAAATCTGTTATTCCCAAACAATACATTTTATGTATTACAACCTTATGTCTGCGTAAGTTCGAATCTGTCTTACATGAGATTTTGCTAATCTCTAATAAAAACAATCTGTAATATACGCTGGCCGAACGTCTGAATCTGTATCACTTACTCATAGGATACCAGTAGGCTCAATACTTGACTCACTCTTTTTTTTTAATTTACACTAATGATTTACCAACATTTTGTGCTATACTGAAACTGTACTTTACGCACATGATACTACAATTAGAAATAAAGGAATCTATGTAGAGACTAAACTAGAACTAAACAAGAAAGTCAGGATATTGCTCCAACTCAATTTGCTAGTAAAACAATGAATCTTACAAAAATGATATACATGTTGTTTACATAAAAACATATCAAAACGGATACCGAACCTGTCGCATTCTTAGGTGACACTGACTCTCGGCTAAATATTCAGAAACATAGAAATCTTGCAAACAGTATCACCTGAAACTCTACTAGCAGCATATTTTGCATTGTGCCTAAGTCACATTAAATAAACCTTAGTTGTATGGGGGCTCCCAGTTATTAGACAACGAGTGTTTTCTCAACAACGACGAACCATAGGGATCTAGATACCAAGACGTGCCAATATACCAGATACCAAGACGACTGAAAATAATATTTTCAGTCATATAAAAGTCTTCATTTTGGAATGTGATAACGAATAAACTGCAATCGTCAAAACATATGCATACGACACAAGAAATAAAAATAACATCGAAACCAAATTCATTAAGACTATCTAAACTTCGCAAAGGCTAAAAATATTTTGCATATAAGTTTTATAATTTAATTCAATCTGATTTGAACTTCTAACTAAGGTTCTATTAGCCAAACTGAACTGTTCTAGCATTTTGTACTTATGAAGTACATATTTTTAATGTTTGTGTAGCAAAAACTATTTTTTATTTGTTTTGCAGGATATCTTTAGTTAACAGAACTGACCTGTGTACAAATTCGTAATTTATAACACGTGATAAATTTTCATTATTATTACTATTATAATTAAAATTATTATTATTAAAACTCACTTTTACAATAAAATTGTTTATACAATTGCGTAACTGGATTTCAGATCATTAAATTTATGGATAGATAGATAGATATTGATTTATTCATGCAAGCCAAATACATTTGGATGTGAAAGTTAGAGAACAATACAACTAGATAAATATTATATAATACACTGTATATGTCTTAAAATTTTAATAACATTAACTATATATATATAAAATAGTAGCTTTTAAAAATTCTTCGATGCTGTAAGATGCGTTTGACAATAGGTAGTGTTTAACTGATGATTTAAATTTAGAATAACATAAAGATCGGGTTTCAACTTTCAGTTTATTATACAATGCCATGCCGGTATTAAAATAAGATTTGTGAAATAGTTGGGTTTTGTGTAAATTTACTATCAACGGCGATCCATACAGTAAATCGTAGTTGTGGCATTGCAAAAGTATTTCAAAATCTGTTGGAATTGATTTTACGTAACAGAGAGTCTCATGGTAGCGTCAAAATTTTGTTTTCAATAAAAACGTTCTTACATGAATCCCTATAACGCAAACTATAAATTAGACGAATAATTCTCTTTTGCAATACGAAAATTCTTTGTGATTCAATTGAGCGATCCCATAATAAAATCATATACGACATATGTGAATACACAAGACCACAATACATGTTCATCAAAGCATCTAATGATAAAAATTGCTTCAGTTGTAATATTGCAAAAAAAGATCGGTTTAACTTGTCTACAACATATTTATATTGTCCGTATAATTCAGTTTTGAATCAATAACACGGCCTAAACACACAGTCTGTTTTGGTATGATTTACTATTAGTTGATTCTTTAAACACTAAGCATTAAATTGAGATAACAATTTTTATTTTTATTAATAATGCTTCTAAAGTTTCCGCAGATATTTTTATAGCGGTGTCATCCGCAAACATTAAAACCGACCCTTCTATTAGAAATTCAGGTAAGTTGTTTATGAACAACAAAAAAGCAAAGGTCCAAGCACCGAACCCTGACGAACTAACTATTTTTGCGATCTATTTTTGCGAAATCCATGTTGCGAGCCTGAAAGAACATCGTACTTGTCAAGAAATGCTGAAATTTGATCGTACCTAATTGTTTCAAAAATGTTAAACAGTGTTGGTAATATTGATATTGGCCTATAATTCATTTTGTCATTAGTATTACCTTTTTTAAAAAGAAGCGTAACGACAGCAGTTTTTAGAGAATTTATATAAGTATCTATATTAAGTGACCAGTTGAAAAGATATACTAAATGTTCTGCTACGTAATTATTAATTAAGTTAAATATTTTACTGGATACTCCATCATCGCCTGATTAATTTTTTGAATTAATTCTTTTAATTTCGGTCTCTATATCCATGACGTTAATTTAAAAATAAATAATATATTTATTTACTGTATTACTGGAGCAACTTAAATCAGAATTAAAAATGTTGTTAATATTATTATACTATACATGTTTCTATAGAGCAAGTTTGGTTAAACAAAAGAATATCACTGTAAAGTGCAGGGTTGTCCAACCCGCGGCGCGATAAGTATCAGTGCGTAATAAATGTCACAAGCAATCCATTTTAAATACGTTTTAGTACAATTGTTATGTTTTTCAGATAAATATACTCACTGTACTGGTTTTTTGTACTAATTATTTTTATACATGTGTTATTTTTGGTTTGCATAAATAAATAATTACGTCTGAGTAAAAAGTATTCAATTGTCGTGTGCTTTACTATCTAGAATGTTGGTTACTGCGGCCCGTAAACTTTTCCTATTACTAAAATGTACTAAAATGTGGCCCAGAACATCAAAAAGGTTGGACAACCCTGTTGTAAAACCAACTATATTTTTGAATGTTGGAACAAAGGTGTGCTTTTTTATTTTTAATATAATAAAATAAATCATTTTTATTGTTTTTGGACCAGGTCAGGCTAATCTATGCATTTTAATTAAACACTTGCAACTGATATAAAACGTTATTTGCATGAAATACTAAGAAAAGATTTGCATCAAAGAAATAATAAATACTGTAGAGCACACTACGTGAGCCATATTGTTGCATTTTTTATGTTTCGTTATTGTTCCGTACAATACTGGGCAAGCAAAATTTAGAATTCAAATGCAATACCGGAAAACGAATCCTTTCAACGAAATTATTTCTGACAGGGAAATAAATTGATTCGTACCTGCTAACTTCATTATCGCATTACACAAACCGTGTGCATGCCCTGGAGAGCATCCAGCAGCAGTGAACAAAAAAAAAATGCGAATATCGATATGACAAGTGCGGAGGGCGATAACAGAAGGTCTGGCATAAATCGTCCCAAATTAAATTACGTGTTTCGTCGCGGGACAAATGTGCGAGTAGCGCAGAAACGATTGATACCTAATCGCAATTCATTGCTGGCGCGACAGGAAAGCCATAAAAAATTAAAGCACTTACGTATTCAGGACGACACGTGACTATAAACCGTCCTCATATACATTCAAATGAATATTTTAACCAAAGTAAATCCTTATCAGTCTCTCGAGTAAATAAATCTTTGGTAGTGTTTTTGTCGGTTACAAAAAACGCACAATTAAATTTACCCCGAAAAACCGCCTAAACAGCGGAAAAAACGTAATCTATTTAAGGTCAATCAGATAATGCGAACACGTTTAAAGGTATATAGGTTTCCACGGGTAGATGGATAGGCAGATAAACATAACAATAAAAAAGGTGCGAATGAAAAGGGAGTCGCGATTGTTGGTCTCGTATCGCGAGCATTTCCAATTCCTCCAACTCCCCAGACATGAATCGTTATTAAAGATTACTTCTCGTATTCCGGGGATGCTGCGGGAATAATATTCCGGGCGCGAGAAATGTATACACAGAGAAAAAATGCAATAAACGTTTAGATTTAATATATAGTAAAAGACAAATACGAGCCGCGGAGAAATATCATGCTATATTAAATGTAATATTTGAAGTTTTGTATAACCGCGCGGCATAAAGCGGCGGTTTCGTTGGCCGCACTGATGTGAGGTATTGTTGGATATAAATGTCTGCATATTTTATGTGTTCTTCTGAACACTGCGCGCATTTAATTAAACGAGTTTCGTATCCAGCGGTGTCTTTATGTTTTCTCATCGCAGTTGTTAAAATGTAAGCCCCGCTTTGTTAGTTTTTTTTTGTGTAAGCCGGCAACTTTTTAATTCAATATCCCCCACTCGGTCCGTTTCCCTGTCCGAGGCGACCCCAACTCGTTTTTCAATAAATATAGTGCAGCATCCCCATATGGCATACCGTCTCTTATCTAGCATTAAGAAAGAAAACCAGCAGCTGTTGTGTTCCATGTGCGGTTCTCAGACCGAAAATGTATTTCACAAACTATATGGATATTTTTGTGAAATTTCATATGTAATTTGTTTTCGTCATGTAACAACCATCCAATATTTTTACATTAGAAACGCGATCGAAAATTATAATTTATGTGCTGCACATTTTTACGATCGCATTAAGCCGGCTCGTAAAGATGCCGGAGCCATAAAAATCATTTTTAATATTCATTGAAACACCAAAAATATGCTATTAATTATTTAATATTATGTATGTACATAAATAGTATGTCTGTAACATTTTATAATAAACTCATTTTAGTGTATGAAAAGTTATAAGTATAATTTTGTTAGCTTTAGAATATACAGTTATTATAACTAATGACAACAAATGCATCTAATAACAAAACTAATTAACCAATTTTATGGCTTAAGCACAACATTACAAAAACCCCCTTTCAGCATTTTATTTTTGCTCAAAGTTTTTTTTGTAAAATCAAGTAATTCATTGACAACTATTTGATTTATAGGATCTATTGCGGTTGAAGAATTCAATGTTAATAAGATTTTTCTTAACTCGGATTCAGTTACGCAAATATTATATGTGTGGAAAATGCAAATTACAATTAATGCAAAATGTTGAAAAAATATGGCAAATATTTTAAACTGTAAAAAAATGCAAACTGATGTGAATTGTTCGAATTGTAATTAAAACAAATGGCAAAATTATATTGCAAAATTCAATATTAGCCACACATATCTACTAACAAAACAAATTATCGTATTGTTTTTTCAATTTCACATTATATAAAATATCTGTTTTAGCATATTATTTAATTTCAAGTTATTTTATATAAGTAAAATCAAGAGTTTTTTAAACTCGGATTTGGATTCGCAAAAATTCGATGCGTGTCATTGCAAAAACGTCGACAAACATGTTTTGAATTTAGAAAAGATATTAAAAAGCGGAATTTCCAAAATATTGAAATTTTATCGAACTACTCCAACATGTTTGAATAATATTGAGCTAATTTATGTAAATTTTGAGTGTATAATATAAAAATATTGTAAAATTATATTTTGTGTGTATAATCTAAAAAACTTTTAAAATATCTGTTATGATAAATTTATTAACAACTACATTGTTTTTACTTACTTATTTTTGATAAATTGTATGATTTTGGATTTTATGAGCTATTATTTAATGTCAATAATATTTTTGGTCTCTCTTTTCTTTAAATATTTGTAAACCAAATGATAATTATTTATTATAATATATAAATTACTCAAAATGCGTTATATTTTTTTAATTTTGTGATAATACTTTATTTTAATTTTTAAATTTTTACCTACTAATAAGTAATTTTGCACAAATTTGAATTTCTAAAAATAATTACCTAATTTTTTCTAAAATTGTGTATTCAATTACATGTTTGTTGTTGTTATATTTATCTATTTCAATTCGTTTCTACTGCTTAGTTTTAAAACTCCAGTATTTGATAAAATGCAACTTAAAAAAATGTTGTTGAGAATGTTTCCGTAAGCAGTAAACGGTGTAACATAAAGAATATTGGCAGAAATATTATTAATTTGGTATTTGTTAAAATTATGTTATAAATAAATTATTGTGAGATGAGAACATTAATGAAAAATAAGTTGAATATTATTCTAAATTAAGTGTTTTTGCAAAACATAAATGAAAATTTGAAAAACTTACACATGTCCTACTTAATAATAATTATAAGTTAAAAATTTGATTGTAACATTTAAGAAACATTCTACTCTAGGGAAACATTTTACTTGCTTAAATAATACAAATTTATCAGCTTATTTTTATTATTAAGGTAGGATTTGTATAGGTTTTTCGAATTTTCATTTTAGTTTTGTATAAACACTTGATTCAGAATAATATTTAATTTACTTTTGTTTAAGAAAAACTGTTAAATTTGAAAAGGTATAGTTTTATTCAAAATGTAGCATTTCTTCATTAATC